>JAOSBN010113639.1:0-10627 GCA_027563595.1 Erythroxylum suave
CTTTGAGAAGTTCCTATTGTCTAAAGATTACAATGGAGCAAGCAATGATTTATGGAAAGCATGTTGATTTCGAATCCTTGAAGAAAAATCAGATGGATATTGAACCAGAAGTTGATGCAGCTGGATGGAAAAACTTCTTTTAGGTCCGTGAAATAGTCTATCTGAATGAAGTTTATGAGTTTTGGAAGAATGCAAATGTAGTAGACGATATGGTAGTATCAATGGTAGATAGATTATCGGTCATTGTGACAATAGAGCTAATCGAGAAGGTTAGTGGATGTCTATGTGTTGGAGTAGAGGTGTCTTATAACCCTAGATGGATGACTAAAAATCGTCTAAAGAAGGCACATGTGAATCAACAACTCTATGAAAGTAGTGACCCAAAGGACAAGAATTCGTCGAACCTTGTTCTGAAGGCTAGGGTTCTACACAATATGCTTTTTCATTGCATTCTACCAAGAACAGGATCGAGGAACGTTGTTACAATGATAGATGAGCAATGCCTATTCTACTTACTCAATCATCAGGCTATAAATCTTCCATATCTGATTTTGAGATACATGCTGAAGACGAAGAAGGATTCTAATCCCTTTCCATATGGCACGTTGTTGACAAGAATCTTCAGAGATTCTGGAATTCTTCTTGACAGAGGAAACAGAATGAAGATGAATATTAAAAGCATTATTAATGCCGCAACCATCGGTAGAATGGGATTGAGTATAACTTCTATGGCGAGACCAAGGATTGAGGGGGAGCACACTATCAGACGCAGCGTGAGTGGAAATGTTACTCCCAAAGAAAAGAAGAAACCCCAATCGTTTGGAAGAATGGCTATAGAAGAAAAAAAGAAACCATCAGAGGTAGTAGCTAAAATTAAGAAAATGTTGAAAGGAAGAGAACCCAACCACAACCACCTTTAAGACTAGTAGAAGAAAGTAAAAAGTTAAAGACCAGTCAGAAAGAAAGTACATCAACTAGTGGTCAACAAAAAGAAAAAACAGTTGAACACAGAGTTGTGTCTAAAAGTCCTATTATAAAAGAGGACTTGAGAATGAAGGTGATAGAAGAAGAGGTACCTGTGAGAAGCAAAAGCTTAATTATAATCAGAGAACCTGTGAAAAGGTTAGTCAAGGTACAAGTTGATCCAACATTGATCAATAATCGGTCTATTCATCTTCCAAATCATAAAGAAAGAAGATTATATGGGATTTTGAGGGTTGAAAAATCAGAACCATATCCTCTGAAGATGACCAAAGATCGGTACACCATCTACCCAGCCACGAGTAGAACATTGATCAAGATTGTACCTGACATACAACCTAGAGCTTCAAACATTGTACGTAATGTGGATAAAGGGAAACAGAAGATGTACCCTAAAGGAAAAGCAGGTGACCTGACAGAAGATCAGATACATGAAACTGTGAGAAACATAGACGAGGCATGCAATGTAGAATAATCAAAAGGAATCTATGCTTCACATCACATTTCAAAGGCATCAGGAAGTAATTGTGGACACTTCACCACAGATGCAACTTCTCAGGTAGTTGGAAGAGTGACTACAGGACAGTACAGAGCTACCGAGGTTGAAGGTATTTTTGTCAACTTAGAGACTTTTGTGCACCTGATTATGCACCTTGGACCTTTAAGTTCTATATCTTCAATTAAAGATGTCCTTCACCTTCTTGGAAAAACTATTCCAAAACTACCTAGACCTGACGATATTGATCTCCTTGAAGGTAAGCAATTCTTCAAACCTCCTATTTTAAAAATCATTGAACTAGATGTCTTACCCTCAAAAACATCTATTGCTACAAACTTCTTTCCATCAAGTGCACCTTAACAAGCTAATACTATTGGAATGGAAGAAGTAAGACACTCTCAGCACTAGAGTCAGGAAGCCTTAGTGAAGGAAATTGAAGAAATTCATGAAAAGGTTGATATTCTGACTGACTCAGTTGGTGATCTACATCTAGAAATAGCTTATCTACAAGAATCAATAGAAGAAGACCTCAAGTTGATCAGAACTGAGAAGCAACGTATGTTTTCTGAGATAATAAAGCATTTGAGGTAAATTTTTTGATTGATAACAAATAAGGGGAGAAAAGAAGAAGATAGGGGGAGAAAATATAAAAAAGGGGAGAGAAGAAGAGGAGAAAAGAAAAACAGGAGAAAAGAAGAAGATAGGGGGAAAAAAGATAAAAAAAAGAAGAGGAGAAAAGAAAAACAGGAGAAAAGAAGAAGATAGGGGGAAAAAAGATAAAAAAAAGAAGAGGAGAAAAGAAGAGGACAAAAGAAGAAGAGGACAAAAGAAAAACAGAAGAAGAGAAGAAAAGAAAGACAGAAGAACGAAGAAAAGTAGAAGATAGCATGCATATGTGTATTTTTTGCTTATTCTTTGTTTTTTGTTTTCTTATTCATTTATTGTTTTCTTATTCATTTGACGTTTTCTGATTCAATTGTTATTTCATTCATCAAATGAATAAAAAAAGCATTCACTTTGATTTTTTCTGAAATTATGATTATTTGTTATCATTAAAAAGGGGGAGATTGTTAAGTCAAGAGGACTTTACGATAATCAATTTTGATGACAATCAAATAATAATAACATTAGAAACAAATAAACGTTTTGACAAGTGTGTTAAGTGTGCAGACAAAGTCAATATAGATACAAGTCAACATAGACACAAGACAACATAGACGTAGAAGAGAACACAGACGTAGAAGAAAATATAGATGCAAAAGAGAACACAGACGCAAGACAACATAGACGCAGGAGAGAATACAGACGTAGAAGAAAATGTAGACACAAATTCAATACAGACGCAAGTAGACAATAAAGACACAAAGACAATACAGACGCAAGTCAATACAGACGAAAGACAAAATAGACGCAAAGACAACACAGACGATACAATGAAGATACAGAAGTACGACAAACAATTACTTAGTTGGAGTTAGTTACAAAACTCAACTAAATGACAGTTATCAAGAATCAAGAAGCGGTTATCAAAGATTAAGAAGCAGTTAGAGACTGAGGCTATAAATACTAGTTGTAGTCAAAGATTTTAGAAGCTAATGAATCTTACAGATCTGACAAATCTTACAAGTTTTACAATTTTGAGAAATCAGTGATCTTTGAGTGCTTACTTAGAAAAGAGAAATTCTGTAGTGCGATACTGAGAGAGCTAAACCTACTATAACAATAGCTCGCAATATCTTTTTCTAGTGAGAGAAAAAAAAGGCAAATAGCCTGGAGAGGCTAAGATAGCTAAAAGAATACTTTGTAAGAGACCTGAAGAGGCTCTGGAAAGGAAGAAAGAATACTTGTAATTGTTTGGAGTATAGTAAAACACTCAGAGAAACTTTGAGGAGTGGACGTAGCCCACGGTTTGGGATTGCAGCAACTACTTTCTATCCTTTACTTTAGTTTATTTTGTTGTTAAACAATCATATAGAAGTTAGTTACAATTTAACTAAGTAATAATTTTCGTATAATCTTTGTGATATTTTTTAACAAGAAAGAGAAGTTCTTAGCAAGATTTTGTATTAACAAAAAAGGATACACCATTTAACCCCCCCTTCTGTGTATCGAGCTTCTTATACGTAAAGTCTATACTAACATGTGATTTACTTCACTATACGCTCTCAAAGGCGAACTACAAGCTACTGGTATCGTAAGTTCTAGGTATGATGGACGAGACAACATGCCCTCACATGCCCCTTTGGCGTCAACGGGTGAAAACTCTCATCTTTCCTCTTAGGAACCTTACTCCCTTAGTAACAAACCTTCTTTTCCCGTTAAGTTCTAATCTCATACAGTGGAATTATTTAGCAAAGAATAGTCCTAGACTATCGTATAGACGTTCTGATACACAAGATCCTCAGAAGAGGCGAGTGTAGAGCATACTTGTCTTATATGAAGCCAAGAACAACACTATAAGACTAGAGTTTTAAGGAAAGAGAGAAAACTTAAGCACACAAAAGAAACTTCATTTATCAAACCATAAGCTAAAGCATATAAGAACATGCGTACAACTGAAGAAGAGGCTTGCTCATATAGGTAAAGTCAAGGCTAAAAACGTAAAAGTGCCTAAGGAATCTAATCATTACACTTTCACAAAAATAGACTATTTTTGTCAAAAGTAAGGCATCTACTTTCCTAAAGTAAACAGGAAAAGTAACCTACTTTATACAAATTCTTAAAGCAAATAGTTCTATGACAAAAAAGGAATCTTGGAACAGTGGTTGTGGGGACCATAAAGAAACCTTTAATATCAACTCATTGCTTTAAGTCATTATCTCCTCAAAAGGTGAGCTCTGATGTGAGGAGGATCCAAGGCAACCATCAATTTTACTTGTCACGAATGGGTTCGTGCCACGATTGAAGATTGGATGGGGAGTCTGGATCACTCGACCTGTCATGAGATGTTCTTTGTCTTTTACTCAGCTCAATTTGTCTTAACTCAAGCAGGAACCTATCTAACTTAACTTCCTATGGAGTGTAGATATCATCATTAGGATCTTGAGCATCTTGGAAAACAGAGTGATCTAGTTGAGAAAGACCTACAATGTCAGAGGTTGCTTCATCTGTGTCATATTGAGGACTACCAAAACCAGGCATATCAACTTCTGGTGCTTCAGGTTCACCAGATATAAATTCTCCAGGGTATGGCCTAACAGATGTAGTAAGTACTGGTGTGTCAGTCCAATAATTAATCTCTTTAAGAAAATCTCGAAGAGCTAATAGAACACTATTCTGACATCTGGGCCAATACAAAGATATGTGGTAATGTTTAACATGTGGTTCAGTATAGAGTTCACCAGTAAAGAGTTCATGATATGGATGATGGATAATGGAAAAGCTTCTTGTAGATTGTCATCTTTTAGAGGCAGTGCGAAGATGATGCTGAGAGATGATAATAGCACGCTGTCATTTCCATGAATCTAATGGTTGAAACCATTCAAGGAATGTCCATAATAAAGAACTTCCATTATTATGATCACATAGATTTTAAAAAAGTTCTAGAGGAGAAAAACTAATGGCACAGGCATAAAGAGAATATAATGCCCAGAGATACCATAATGTGTTTTCTGTGAAGGGATCAGATAAGGTTAACACATGCAGGTATGGTGCCTTAGCATTAAACATAAGAGGACTACCAGGTAAACCACGCTCAGAAAGAGTACGATGCAAATAATAAAACAAACTTATTCGACAAAGAGCTGCGACTTGAAAGATTTCAGTAGAACGTCGTATAAGAGGAGGAAAAGATCTCTTTGTAAAAGCAAAAAGAGAAGAAGAACTCACCATAGGTGGAAAACTAATGAAATTATAAAGTGGGGAAATACTAGGCTGGCACAAACACTTATATAGAAAAGAAGTATGAACAAACCATGGGTAGGAATCAGCAGATGCCCATGGTGGATGTTGTGTCTGCAAGCTAGTAGTGCTAGATGGACTAGGCTGTCGGGTGTCAAGAATTTGTAAGGATATGAGATGTTGAAAGATGTGTTTGAGATGCTTGACAGCTCTGGTTTGTTCCGAAGTCCAAGATGGTGGATTCTTTTTTAAAAGTTTAGATAAGCTTAAAGTATAAGCTGCCATGTGTGGGATGAATTCTCTGATATAATTAACAATCCCGAGGAATTGTTGTATCTGTTTCACCGTGAGATGCTCTTCAGGAAATTGCAATAACTTCTTTGCAATATATGGACCTGGCTGGTCGAATCCATCTTTGAATTGCATACCCAAGAATTTAATATCTGTAACGCCAATAGTACTTTTCGAGGCTGAAAACATTATTCCATACTGCTGTGTAAAATCCAAGAATTTGGATAATAAGGTTTGATGTTCCTCATGGGTCTTTGAGAACAGTAATATGTCATCAATGTATATCAATGCACTATTGAGGATAGGCTGCTAGATCTTTGTGATAGATTGTTGAAACAGTGATGGAGCAACCTTAAGTCCAAATGGCATAACAATCCATTGGTATTGTGCATTAGGAATGCAAAATGATGTCATGTACCTTTCATCTGGGTGAATACCCAATTTCCAAAATCCTGCTTTCAGGTCAAACTTTGAGAAGATAATAGCTTCCTTCAGAAATAGTACCTGTGCACTAATGTTAGGCAATGGAAACTTATCATCTTCCAGGAATACATTCAGATGCTTGTAATCAATCACGAGTCATTTCTTGCCACGATGTTGCTCTGAACGTTTGTTGACATAAATGCTTGACATGCCCAATCTGACTTTGTAGGCTCAATTAATCCTTGCTTCAGTAGAACAGCACACTCATCTTGTGCGAGCTTCAAATCTTCAGGGTTCATCCCTAGATGAGATGCTTTCGTGGGGTTGATATCCTCGTTCTTCTTAAATGGTAGACTTATGAAGAAGTCAGCATTTTTCCATAGAGGATTTGGATGAGCAAACTGTGCATGAGAGTCTGGACAGTATTCCAACAGTTTATCTCGTATAACAGTGTACTGTGATGGAACCGAGCTGAGTTCAAACACATTAATGAGAGCAGTATATGGACTGTACAGGTTTCGATACCTGAGGCCTGTGGGTAGGATCTGCAAGTGTTGGGCTTTGGTGTATACATCCATACCAATCAGAATATGTGGGCTTGGTAGATTGCTTCCAAGAACATGAGTCCATACTGTACGCTGAGGAAAGAATCGAATACTGATTCTCTTCTTTGTGATAAGCCCCTTCTTAAAGGAATTACCATCTGCTGCTGTGAGATACTCATCATGGGAAGTCCATGAGTCAGAAGGTAGAATGTTGGGCTTCATGATCGTATGACTAGATCCAGTATCCATAAACCCAATAGCTCAGATGGGTTGATCATATTTATCCTGTTGATACACATGGATCTGAACATAAGGCTTCAGCACTGGTGTACGATCTAACTTCTTACAGGTTTGCTAGATCATATAGATAGAATCCTCTGATTATACCCCAGAAAAGTTTGAGTCTGAGTCTGTAGAGACCGAACTAGCAAACTTAGTGTCCTCATCTTCCTGAGATTGTTCCTCAATAAGATCTTCAAAGTTGTTGGCTTCATAGATAGGTAGCAATGATTCCATATGTTCCACAGCTTAATGTCTTTCTTAGTCTTGTGAGGACATTCTCTAGCGAAATAACCATATTATCCACAGAGAAAGCATCTAGTGGCTTTCTGTCGATGAGAGTTTTGGATTTGAAATTCTTACCACGATAGACCTTATGTCGAGGTTTATGATCATCTTGAGATCTGCGAGACTTTCTCCTAAAGTAGACTTGGCAAAGATGAGCTTTCTTCTTGCTATGGCAATCACAAGTCTTTTTTTCTTTGCATTTAATCTGGAGATACGGCTTCTTACAAGCCTGTTTCAGAACTGGACTGCCTTTCATGATATTCTTGAATAAGGCATGCTAATCACATGACTTATTAAGAGAAGCTAATGCAAGCTGATAGATTTCTCCAAGGGATATATTTGACATATCACGTTGTAGAGAAACTATGGTCCTTTGTAACTCTGGTTATAACTGATCTGGAAGGGATGAAATAGATGTGTAACGAAGATTAACATCGTTCCATGCATCCAGAAGATATTATCTGTCTATCATACGCTTGTAATGCTTTTGGATATCTCGCTTGTCCAAAGATCAACATTTTATGGAGAAGTACTACTGACAAATTTGTTTATCAATCAGTTGAAAGTCACCAATAAACTCCTTGTGAATGATACCAAGGAGAGTTCCTGCTGTTGTGACTTGTATGTACTGAGGACGTTGATAATCGTTAATACTTTGCCACCATTCTCGCAAAGTACCAGTGAAATAAGAAGTGAACTTAGACAAGATATCTTGCAGTGGATGATAAGGTTTGGTCATTTGCAAATCTATCCAAGCACCAAACTCATGTAATAGATCTCTCCATTTCTTAGGTGGAAGATCATCAAATGTAAACCACAGACCAGATGAAGGCTTAAACGTCTGGGTATCCTGTACATCAGCTGTTCCAGCTACATTTGGTGTTGGTGTTGGTCTAGGTCTGAACTGTTCAGTACCTATGGATTCTACTTCACTTGTTTCAAGTTGTTCTTCAGTAAACTCAAGCATCGTCATAAGAACTTAAGAAAGTTCTGATAGATCAGCAAGCTGTGCTGAGTCACCGTTGATGGGTTAGAGATTGACGATGTAGATGCTTTAGATGTTCCAGAGCAATCATCGGAACATTGTCCTAATTGTTCTGATTGATCTGTAGAACTGGTTTCTATTGCAATCTGTGTCTCAAGAGTTGCAATGAACTCTGTCATGGGCGCTTTATCCTTCCTAGTAGACGTAGAAGGCTAAGATATTCTTTGTTGTGGAGAGCTAGGCTCATTTGGAGAGTGGATACGAACTCCTCTAGGTTTTCTCCACTAATATTAAGGAAATACTTAACCAGGAGGTTCAGTGCTCTTCTCAGGCTTAGCTTTGGATTTCGATTTTCTGGTCGACTTAGCTTCATTTGCCTGTGTGTTTACATACTGTCTAATCAAAGGGTAGTTGAACTTGAATACCTTTAAATAGTCAACTTCTTCAGGATACTTCTAATATTGAGAAGTTGATTACATAGGATACGTAGTTGGAAAGACTGATGAAGTCGAACCATATAAGTTTCTAGTTTGTGCAGAGTGCATATCAGCTTCCATTTGTTTGACAATTCCTTGTACCCTCTATATCTCTTTTACTTTAAAGTCAAATTTAGGCCCCATGTATTGGGCAGAGAAGTATTGACGAAGTTCAGCATCAAGATTCTAAATCTGCTGTTTATATGCTTGATACATCTGTTGAATCTATGTAGTAACTAAATCAACTTTATGGTGTGTAGCAATATTTTGTTGACTGATTCCATCCAGCTTTGAATTAATCCTCTTCAGAACTTTGTTTTGTGCTACAACATTAGATGTCTACCAATTTAAAACTTCATCAGAAGGATTTGATACAGGAGTACCTTGTGAAGTGATTCCTGTGGCTCGGATGTACGGGTTAAAGATAACCTTCTGTGATTCACCAGTACTCCTAGATAGTTGAGGAAAGTCATCCTCATATGGTCTTACCATCATACAGTGTATAGGAGTAGGAGTCAAAGTAGGAATAATTGACTTTGGCTGACATGGTTCCTTCAGCATCTTATGTAAGGATCTAGGTCGAGATTTAAAGATCAATTCAGCACGACCTGTTACTGTTGTAGTAGAATGAGATCTGATATGTCCAACGTCTGAATCTGGAAGTTTCTCACCCTTCAGTAGATGAAAATTGTGTGAGGATATGTTCTCCTCATTTAGTAGAGGAGACTGATCATAGCCGGACCAAGAGATGGCTTTATGGTCACCCTTCAGTAGGTGATCTGTCCTCAAGCATACTCCAGAAGATGGATCAAGATCATCCCAAGATGGATGATAGAAGTGAGAAGGTCCACACCGAGCTTTGGGCTTTATCTTCTTCCTTTTCCTTCGATAATAGTCATCATCATCGTCAGTGTCTGTATCTGGTTCGAGACAAACTTCACAGTTGGGCTCACACATGGATGGGTCAGAATCCCATATAAAGTGTCCCCGATGATGGCTGATGTAGACTGGGTCTCCATTGGATTTGAAATAATAGATCGGAGGACCATCTTTACCTTCTGTATGTTCAAATACGAGTTGGATAGGTTGTATCATCATGATTGCCCCAGATGTACTAGATCGGGCTCCAGATGTAGAAGATTGGGTTGGATCATCTGAGTTAGGCCGAGTATAGATGGATCAGACGCTTCCATCTCTTAGAGTCTACAAAATCGGTGGAGTAGTAGTGCGAAAAGAGTATCGGTGAGGTACGTGGAACACCTTCTAGTAATTGGTGATCCATTCTATTGGCATCAACTTTTCAAGCTCCACAGCTGGTAACTGCTTCGGGATTTGAAGAATAATAGTCTGATCATTAGATCGATTAGCAATCATGTATAAGGCATCCGAAGTAGAATTAGGAAAGTTGAGGTCCATCATATGATTTTGTAGACGATAGATCATCTAGTGATGTCGAGTTGCCATGATGGCATCTGGGTGTTGATCTGTACCAGTGATATGGATCTAAACTTGTAAACGTTCAGATAACGTAGGATCATCCACTACAAGAAAAAAGTGATTTAGCGATGGAAAATACCGACGGAATACATAAATATTCCGTCGGTATTAAACTTTACCGACAGAATATACCGATAACGAAAAACGTCGTTGATTCGCTTGTAGCTAAATTCACTGACGGACATAAAATTTCCTTCGGTAAAATTAGCGTCGGAAAGATAAGTGTCGTCGGTAAATAAAATGAAAATTTACCGACGGAATGACAGATTCCAACGCTAATTGTACCGACATAATTTTCTTAATCGTATGTAAATTTACTGTTACTTTACTGACGGTAGTGTTTTGTCCATCGGTAACTTTACCGACGGAATACATATTCCGTCAGTCAATGTTAGAGTAAATTACCGACGGAAATAAAATGTCCGTCGGTAACATTTTTTATTAAATTTTTTATAATTTACATTTTCATTTATATTTTGTTTGTTAATTTAATTTGTTAATGATTAAATATGTACATTTTATT
>JAOSBN010113670.1:0-10624 GCA_027563595.1 Erythroxylum suave
CGCAACCCAGATCGTGCATGCTCGTGTGGATACCGGTAGAGGACATTCGCGTGTAGCAGTGTCTACGAATCCAAAAATAACGATCATCAATCCGTGTCAAAAGGTATTTTGCGCATCATATATATTTTGTTATACAATGTGTTGTTGTATGGTTTTTTCCGTAGTGTATTGTGAATACTCAGGCCATACGTGATCTAACAATAACTTCTTAAAACACTCCTAGTACTCATAAAGAGACTCTCCATTATGTTGTAAGGACCCACACATCTTGGACTTAACTTGCCCTTCTTGCCAAATCTCATGACTCCTTTCCAAGGTGACGTCTTACGGAACACTTTCTCACTGACTTCATACTCTATTTCCTTTCGGTGTGCATCAGTATAACTCTTCATCCTATCCTGGGCAGCTTTAAGTCATTGCTTCACCAAGTTGACCTTGTCAACTATCATCTGAACCAATTTGGGTCCTATTAGCTTCCTTTCTCCTTCTTCATCCTAGCATATTTGAGTTCTACATCTCCTTCCATACAATACTTCATTAGGAGCCATCCGAATGCTTGAATGGTACGAATTGTTGTAAGCAAATTCGACCAATGGCAAATGCTCTTCCCAAGCTCCTTTGAAGTCCATCACACATGCCCTAAGCATTCCCTCAAGTGTCTAAATGGTCCTCTCCAATTGACCATCTGTCTAAGGATGGAAAGTCGTACTAAAATTCAACTTGATTCCCAAAGCCTCTTGTAAGCTTCCCCAGAATCTCGAAGTGAACCAAGGATCCCTGTCAGAAACTAGGAAATTTAGAATCCTATGTAATCTTACTATCTCATCAATATACTTCTTTGCTAACACATGTAAGGAATCAGTATGTTTAATTTCCAGAAAATGGGCTGACTTCATTAATCGATCAACAATAACCCATATGGCATCATGCTTCCTACTAGTCTTAGGCAAACCTATCAAAAAGTCTATAGTCACCCTTTGCCACTTCGACTCAGGAATGGACAATGGCATTAACTTTCCTGAAGGTGCTTGGTGTTCAGCCTTGACTTCCTGACACACTAGACACTTACTTACATACTCTGCTACATCCTTCTTCGTGCCTTTCCACCAAAAATGCTCTTTCAAATCACTGTACAACTTGGTGCTACCTGGGTGTATGGCATAAGGCGCATTATGTGCCTCATCCAGTATTTCATCCTTTACTTCCTTTACATTTGGGATACAAAGTCTATTTCCTACAACCATGAGTCCATCATTCCTCACTACCACCTCAGATTTCTTGCCATTCTTAACTTCTTCTTGGAGCTTGCTTAATTCTGTATCTTGTGTCTGTAACTCCTTTACCTTCTCCTTGAGTATCGATCTCACTCTGAAAGTTGCAATAATACAATTTGGTTCCTCCTTATTGAAACTTATCCTAAGCTTAGCCATTTCTTCCAATAAAGGCAGATAAACTATCTGAACATGGGTTATTGATGACTCCCTACTCAAAGCCTCCACCACCACATTTTCCTTTCCTGGATGATACTCAATCAACAAATCATAATCCTTAAACAACTCAATCTACATTCTCTGTCTCAAATTCAGTTCCTTCTGACTTAACAGGTACTTGAGACTTTTATGATCGGTAAAGATCCTCATTTGAACCCCATACAAATGATGTCTCCAACTCTTCAAGGCAAAAATCACTGCTGCCAATTCCAAATCATGGTCGAATAATTTAGTTCGTAAGGCTTCAGTTGCCTTGAAGCATAAGCTGTCACCTTGTCTCCTTGCATCAACACGCATCCTAAACCCTTTCTTGAGGCATCACTGTACACTGTGTAGCCCTCACTCTAGTAGGCAACATCAAAACTGGAGCACTTGTTAGTCTTATCTTGAGTTCCTCAAAGCTTTTTTGACATTCCTCACTCTAGTCAAATTTCTGATTCTTCCCCAGCAACTTAGTCATCGGAGCAGCTATCATAGAAAATCCTTCCACAAACCTCCTATAATAACCTGCCAAACCTAGAAAACTCCTCACCTTTGTCACTGTCTTGGGTGCATGCCAATTTACCACAGCTTCAATTTCCTGGGATCCACATGTACCCTATCTTTCGAAATTATATGTCTAAGGAATATCACCTTATGAAGCCAAAATTCACACTTACTGAACTTAGCATAAAGCTCCTTCTCCCTCAGTTTCTGCAACACTATCTTGAGATGCTCCTTATGTTCTCCTTCACTCTTGGAATAAACCAGAATGTCATCTATAAACACTATGACAAACTAATCCAGATACCCCTTGAAGATCCTATTCATAAGATCCATGAAAGCAGCCGGGGCATTGGTCAAACCAAATGGCATGACTAGGAACTCGTAATGTCCATACCGAGTCCTAAAGGCTGTCTTGCTTACATCAGACTCCTCGATTCTAAGCTGATGATAATCTGACCTGGGATCAATCTTGGAAAAGACCCTTGCTCCCTGCAACTGATCAAACAGATCATCAATCCGAGGCAGAGGATACTTGTTCTTAGTGGTCACCTTGTTGAGTCTCCGATAATTAATACACATCCTCCATGTCCCATCTTTCTTCTTAACAAACAGAACCGGTGCTCCCCAAGGTGACGAACTCGGTCTAATGTACCCCTTCTCCAACAATTCCTCCAACTATTCCTTAAGCTCCTTTAACTCAGCTGGAGCCATCCTATAAGGTGGTATGGAAATAGGTATGGTTCTGGGAATCAAGTCAATGGCAAATTCGATTTCCCTCACTGGTGGCAAACTAGGTAAGTCTTCTGGAAACTCATTAAAAAATTCCATCATAATTGGGAAATCCTCTAACCTCTTTTCATTCACCTCAGTATCCACTATATGTGCCAAGAAGGCTCACACCCCTTCCCCATCATCCTATTAGCTAGCAAAGCAAAAATAATTCTTGGTGCTTGTATTTTCCTGTCCCCTCTGAAAATCACCTTCTCACCATCGCTCAGATCAAACTCCACTTCCTTAAGGCCACAATCTAACATTGCCTGATACTTCTCTATGACATCCATTCCCAGTATGACATCCAAGCCTTTTAGGTCTAGAGGTAGTAAAGCCACTACCAGTCTAGCACCATCAATGAAGAGTTCACAACTTCTATACACTTGACTTAGTATCACATTCCTCCTTAAAGGGGTACTAACAATCAAAGGGTTATCCAAAGGCAACGAATCAACATCACGTAATGTCATGCTTGCAGAAACAAAAGAATGGGTGGAACCAGAATCAATCAAAACATATACTTCATAATTGAGTAACTGAGCCATACCCATGACAACTTCAGGTGTAGCTGTAGCTTCTTTTCTAGTCATAGTAAACACCCTTTCCTGAGCCTGAGCTTGACCCCTTGGCCTGCCTGGAGGAATAGCCTTCTTTGCAGCTCCGGAACTACCTAACTCAGTGACTAGCCTGGGTCCCACTGTCTCTACTCTCCTTGGGGCTTATGACCATGACCCCTCATTCCCTGTTACTTGAGGACAATACTTGATCATGTGTCCCCTTTCCCCACATCGAAAACATGCTCCAAGTAACTTGAGGCACTCTCCTTTATGTAGTTTCCCACAATGCTCACATTGGGGATTTGTGAATCTACTCCTCCCCACCCTGCTATTGCCTCATGTTGTTGAGGCT
Source organism: Erythroxylum suave (assembly GCA_027563595.1). Taxonomy (NCBI): domain Eukaryota; kingdom Viridiplantae; phylum Streptophyta; class Magnoliopsida; order Malpighiales; family Erythroxylaceae; genus Erythroxylum; species Erythroxylum suave. The sequence continues at coordinate 3,657 of JAOSBN010113670.1, forward strand.
TGCACTGACACTGTTCTTGCTTGCTTGTCCTTACTAGAAGTACTACTCCCCACCTTACTCTGTGTATGGAAGCTTTTCACACTCCTCTCAGGCATTGGAGCACTCATCCCCTTCTTGGAAGACTGCTCCCTGTTCCTCCTCTTCTTGCTGACTTCATTCTTTATATTCTCTAGCTTCTCAACCTGGAGTGCAACATCTACCAATTGCTAGTAGTCACAGAAGTTATGGATCAAGACTTTCTCCTTGATCCCCAAGTGAAGACCTCCCTCAAACTTGTGGCACGTGTCTTCTTCATTTGCCACAATGTTGGCTGCATATCTTGAAAACTGTGCAAACTTCAACTCATATTCGCTCACACTCATATCCCTCTGTGTGAGGTTCAGAAACTCCCTGGCTTTCTCTTGTACATATACCCTTGAGAGATACTTCTTCCTGAACACCTCCACAAAATCTCTCCATGTCAACGCCAGAGGCATCACCTGACTGTAGGGCACTGATTCCCACCAGTGAAGTGCATCCCCCTGTAATAAGCTCACTGCATAATCCAGCTTCTCTTCATTCGAGCACTTCATCTGATTTAGGACCCTCTCGATCCTCTTCAACCATGCTTCGGCCTCTTTGGGATTTGTAGTCCCATTGAAGTCCACAGCTCCATACTTGCGAAGCTTATCATATTGTCCACTTCTCCCTACTAGAGCTTACATCGGGACCTGAGACCCTTGGCCTATAGCATATGAGAAAGCCTGAGCAAAGGCCTGGAAGAACCTTAGGTCTAAAGGGTTGGCTTGAGGCATAGGAGGAGGCTGTGGAGGCACCTCATGTTGCACACTAGGTGCCTCAGGAGCAGGGGCAAAATGTGTCCCCGCATCTTGTGGGATATAAGACTCATCAGTGTTCCCTTGGTGAGAGCTAGCTAGATTCAAAGCTCCTCGAGTCCTTCTTCAAGGTGGCATACTCACTCCTTGAATATAAAACTAGTTCATGCACAACAGTTTAAATTGTGCAACACATTTCACATCGTACCACATAATTTCAAATCATAAAAAAACAATCCAAAACGTTGTAAGTTGTTCATTTAAAACAATGCATGTACACTTCATATCTCAACCTTCCCAATTCATGCTTCAGATACTCTTAAACTTGATCCTGCACCTGGACCCCAACATAGTTGCTCTGATACCATAAGTGTTGGGACCTTGCCCTCATGATACACGTGTCCGACGTCCTAATTGACATCTAGACACACATCCCACAAAGGTGGAGTGCCCTCACCAGGACAATCCTCAACTTGAAATTTCATCTTGATCTCTTCGTACATTTTGTCCCTTAACTTGTACTTATAGCTTAACTCCCTAACTACTTCTTGATCCTTGATGACCAAATCTTGTTGAATCCCATTAATTAGTGAATTCTATGATTTACTTCCAACTAAGTGACGGTTCAATCATACTGGTTTAACTCCTTCTTCATATCAACTATGGTTGGCCCATGGTCTATGTTTCCTTTCTTCTATCTTTGACTTTCTTATCATCTGTGTTTGACTCTCTATCATTTGCGTTCTATCGCCTGTGTTCCATCATCTATGTTATATCGTCTGGGTTCTATTGTCTGGGTTCTATCGTCTATGGTTGACTTTTATCATCTGGATTGACCACCTATCGTCTATGTTCTATCGTCTGTGTTTTATCGTCTGTGGTTGACTTTTATCATCTAGGTTGACCACCTATCATCTGTGTTCTATCATCTATATTTTATCGTTTGTGGTTGACTTTTATCATCTAGGTTGACCACCTAACGTCTGTGTTCTATCGTCTGTGTTTTATGACATTTCATCATAGACGATTCCTTGCGCCTGTCTTTCATTTGCATCTATATATGATATCATCACAGACGATACTCTTACTCTATCTTTTTCCCTTGCGTCTATGTGTGACGTCATCACAGACAATAAACTTCATCTATGTTTCCTTCTTGCAATCTACCTTACTTAATACATACTTAAATCTTTCCAACTACCCTCATTCATTTCATGCCAAAGACAGATTACACAAAACATAAGCATCAACTACTCCCTCAAAATCTCTAACTCATTTAATCATCACATGCAACGTGAAATCTTAATAGTGATTATCATCAAACCCAAAAGACATTTCGTTGATAATAATAGGCAGAAGTCCTCACAAAGCTTTACTAACATTTCAAGGTACAATACGTCCATTGAGTTTAAGAACTAAAATACAAAATACACTTAAAATGTGGCTAAAGCCTTGAATTCTCAAAAATTCTAACTTAAAGGTACAAAAGAAAACCTGCAGACTGGTGTGCTGCCTTGACTCTTGACTTATTCAATTCTCTTACTCATCACCTGAATGGGACAAAATTGGGAGGGGGTGAGCTTAATGCTCGTGGGTGACAATTTTATAAGTGAGAAACAAGCAAAACCATTTTCAAAAACTCTTCGTCATTTTACACTTGGAAACCATAATTCTTTCTCATAGAAAACACAAACACTTAATCAAACAGTTCATGAACACTTATAAATCATGCATGCATCAAACTTGTCACAATCTTAAACTCATAAACACATCAGAAATGGATTGGGTAAGTCCAATTCATGACGCACTACACATTTCCATGTAATGGTCCTGTGTAGTTGTAAACTTGAGGGAGTCCTTGGAGGAGCTCCGTGCCACTAGCGGGCAGGCGGGAGAAGCCTATTCTTGGGTCAACGTGCACGTGACAGTTCTTGAGGGACTACCCTCAAACCCACATAACATGTCATTCATGAATTTAAAATAGTTTTCCTTAAATGGCATCTTGTTGGAAACTTGTTTTCATGCACATGAAGTATTTCAAAGAAACATTCTTGAAAACTTGATTTCATAATCTTGCATCTTTTCAAGAAGAACTCATTTTCATAAATCATGAACACAATTCATGTAGCAAATAAATGCAACAATTTCATGGCCAACCAAATGTAAACAAATGCAACATCCATGATGCAATTTAAAACCATTTAGCTTTATTGATTTCAAGAAAACAATGAGTGGCTTATTCACTATATTATAAAACCATACCCACCTTGAAATCCTTACTTGTTTAGGTATTGGATTTAAAGATGTCTTTCCTCTTACTCCTCTTGCCTCTCTTGATTTCCTTTAACAATGAAAACAATCCCCATTCAATAGAAATTCAGATTTGAGAACCTCTAATGCACATGCACTAATATGGATCCTAAAATTCTTAGACCCATACATTTCTTAAGCTTTATGAACGAAAAACCCTTCAAAACTTCAAGAGATTAAAATCAATCTTACCTTTAAGCTTCACCAAATAATGAGACTCTTGGTTCTAAAGAAAGCTCTTCCTTTCCTCTTTCTTTTTCCCTTCTTGATTAACCTCCAACTTTCTCTTTAAGACTAGGAAAATTCGTGACCTAGTTCAAAGCTCTATTCTTTTAACTCCACCGAAACCCTCTCTTCTTCCTTCTCTCTCTTTTACTTTTTGATATTTTTTCTCCCTCCTTCACGTTTTTGTGTTCTTATTTACAACACAATCTTTTCCTCTTCCCATTTTACCCTTAATGGGTGAGGAAAGTCCACCTTACCCTTCCTTTAATGCCTTAGTGCTTCTAACCTTAAGTAATCTACCCAAAATACCCTTATGCATTCTTAATTCGTCAATGTAACTTACACCATACTATACTCTAACTTAATCTTAGTTCTTTCATTTTATTCTTAAAATTCCCATCATTCCATGTAATAAATCCTCCTAAACTTGATATAATAATTAAACTCTAATTAAAAATGATTTATCCAACAAAATCATAAAATTCATTCAATTAATGCTTACTAAAATGATAAAAATTTCGAGGCCTAACAAACACTATATAAAAGTTAACACAATATAATTAAATTAAAATGTTGTTAGAGAACAGCTCATGGTAAAGCTTTGACCTTAGTTTTGTAGGATGTTCTTAACTAAAGCATTATACTAGCAGCTTTATATGATCTTTCTTCTTTTGTAATAGTATCGAAGTAGGTTATGTAAATTATCAACTTATATGTCTTTTCTTAAGGATCTTTTAGCTCTTGTACTCATATTTTTTCTTTAATCAATTCATTTTCAAATTAAAAAATGCTTCACAATAACACCAAGTTCCTTTGTAGTTCAATATTTGACCTTCTAATACTTGGATTATATGATATTCTTATTTTTATTACTAAATAACACTATATAAAAGTTATCACAATATAATTGAACTAACCATAGATAATTTAAAAATTAAACTACTCAATAACAATAAAATGAAATAGCCTTATTAATCCTTCACTATAAACAGTCACCATAAAACATATTAAATTTTAAACTAACTGATGGTTTAGATGGAAGAACTTCATATTTAAAAAGAATAGGTGAAAAAGGACCACCTTATTGCTAGTATAAAAATGTAACATGATATAAACTTTCTCCCATCTAGATAAATAGCAAATTCAAAATCTATATATTCAATCAAACCTAATTTCTTAACTTTCTAGTATGTCAATGTATGCTACTTTTTCTTTTAAGGGATCTCAAATTTTGTTTAACTACATTCCTTTGTACCTAGGTTAGATAAATATTAGCGTAGCAGTTTAACAATGAATACAATGTCTGGCATAGTACAAACCTAGACATATGTCATTACCAACTACATTAAAATATGAGATATTCTTTATAAAGTCTCTTTTAACTTCATTATTTAGACATTATGCAAAACATAATTTCTCTTATGGGAGATTGGTGCTAGATTATTTTCCATATTAAACTTTTATAACATATACTTAATGTATGTTGTTTGAGAGAGAAATAATAATCTTCTATATGTTTCCTGGTGAATCTTAACATTAAGGATTAAAAAAAAATGCTTCTTAAGATCTTTCATATCAAAATGCTTAGAATATAGATGTTTAGCCTCATATAACATAGTCAAGTCGTTTAATGCAACCAATACATCGTTTACATATAAAAGTAGAAAAATGACATTACTCTGCATAATCTTGTAATACAAGCATCTTTCAACTTTTATTTTCCACAAATTTGAATAAGGTAATTACCTCATCAAATTTTAGATATCATTAATGAGAAGTTTGTTTTAATTTGTATAGTGATTTACCATATGACTCTTTTTATCTTCCTAAACCCTTATACCATATAGACCTCAACATAAAGGTCTTCATTTAGCAAAGTAGTTTTAACATCCATCTAATGTAGCTTCCCATCATAATAAATATTATTTTCATAATTACTTTAAATGCATTTATAGAAGATACATAACAAGAAGTGAAATTAAATTTTATACCTTTTCTTTGAGTGAAACTTTTAGTAACATACCCAGCTTTAAACCACTCAACCTTACTTTAAAAGTCCTTTTTAGTCTTATAAACCCATTTATAGTCAAAAGTTTTAAAGCAAATCCCATACCTAATTATTTTTCATGGACTACACTTCATTTATTACAAAATTTTCCCATAAATTTGTATAAGGACTAAAAAATATCTAAAAAAGTAAATAGACCAATAGTATGTCCAATATAATAGTCATTATCACCAAGATAAACCATACGACCAAATAATATAGCAGAGCTCCTCATCCTAATGAATCTTTTTAGTTGAAATTGTTTAATATAATCATTTAATACATAATCCTCATTTCATATTTGTATTGGTTCCGAGTCATATACTAAAGTGACACTAGGTATATAATCCACTAACCATAACTAAATGGATGAAAGATATTAATCTAAAATAGTAACTAAATTATTCTTTATCATGTGAGAAAGACCAATTTTACTAGACACATCACATTGCAATAACTTAGCTATTTATAATTCTATAATTCTAGATTATCCTTCTTTAAAGTAAAATATGTAGCATTTATATTGGTTTAGGTAAACTAAAAATAGTAATAAGTAGAATATAAATTCAATTTATTTTTATAAATATTGTACAAATGTACCTCAATAAAAGAACCACAAACTAAGAAATGAGTTAGGATCGGTTTCCTATCTGTATATAAAACAAAAGGTGTTTTAAGCACTAGTTTGCTTATGACTTTGTTGAAAATTTATAACGCAATCTTAATAGAGTCACCCCAAAGGTAATATAAAAGGTTGTTCATAATCTGAATGCTCCTCTTCATATCATCTAAAGTGTAATTTTTCCTTTTGACTACATCATTCTATTTAGGAATATGGTAAATTATGATAATATTCCATAATTTCTAGATATTTTCTTATCTAAAAATTTCATATTCTTTTTCATTATACTCACCATCATATTTTTTTAATTGATTCTTAACCTCATTCTTGAATATCTTATTCCTGTTAAAAACTTTAGCCTTTTTTTAGTTTTATATATATTCTTCAAGATCTTAAACCTGTCAAGAACTTTAGCTATTTTTTAGTATATATATATATATATGAATAATGATCAATAGAGATAAAAAATATCTACAATTAGAGAAGGTGGATGAGTAAGGAACATAACACTAGTATGAAATTTTTTTCAAAAATTATAACTATAAGTTGACCTCTTTTGCTTTCTTTTAGTTAACTTGCCTCTATAATAATCAATTCATGCCTTTGGATTACTAAAATCAAATTGGAAGAATATTTTCCTTTATTAATCTTTCAACTCTTTTTATATAGACGTGATGTAATATTTTATCCCACAACTTAAATGATTTTTTCCTTTATTAGATGGTTTTTACTGATAGTTTTTTCAAAAATATATAAAGAAGCATAAATTTAATTAAGATTTATACATAATCTATATAAACAATATGACAAGAAGGTTGTACTGTAACATCCCGTCCCCATATTAAAGGATTGAATCTTGATTTCAATAATGGAAAAATGGCAAAGAGAGAGTTAGAAAATTTCACTTCAAGCTCAGAGGAATGTTAGCATATACGCATGTGAAAATTGA
>JAOSBN010113681.1:0-10624 GCA_027563595.1 Erythroxylum suave
AACAAATTTTTTCCTCCCCCCCCCCCCCCCCCCAACCGGGGAAAAAAAAAAGAAATAAACAACTGGCAGAACTACCAATACAAAATAAAATATGCATACCTCCTTCTAGGACTGCGACTTCTAGATCTGTTCTTTGATCTTGGAACCGGCTCAATGATCCTACCTTTATGACTGAGAAAAATTACATTATTACAACTTAGTAAAAACCTTTATTGGGACCACATAAGAACACAGCCTGTCACAAGCTCTAAATAATTAAGCACAATCTTCAAACTTACATCCTCTCAGCATTTGGTCCATACTTGGCAAATTGGACTGTTATTTCCCGGCCATCCACTACACGGCCTGAAGAAAACATTCACATATTAGCAGCTGACACCATAAGAATGCAAATACCGTTCAAATGTGAGGAAAATATCATACCATCTAGCCTCTCAACAGCCTTTTGTGCCTCATCTGCATACTTGTAGCGTACAAAGGCAAACCCCCGAGAGTCACCAGTCCTAAGGAATAAAATGAACCAAAAATCATTTTAGTATGTAGTACAAGGAACTCAGACACATCAAACTCTAAGGGGCCAATGTCAAATAATGTTAACTCTCACTCTGAAAACGCATACCTTGACCAAGTTATCACCATTCATATCTCCCACTTAGTGACCAACACTAGAAGAAGATGACAATCTTGTATTTAATTGTTATACCACTTCAACAACCACAAAGACAGGAACTTGAATTTGTGGGAAAAGGTTCAAACGAGCATTAATGATTTCATTTTGTAATCCAACCGACAATAAGTTGAAACCAAATACCCATTACTTTATCGTTTCAAGAACACCTTGTATCATGTCTTATAAGTACATAGTTCCAAGACTCTTAAAGCAGTGACAAAGTCAATAAAAGCACAAAATCTTCACAAAGACAAAAAAGGGCACACAGAAGGAATAAGAACCTTCGATCTCTAGGGATAAAAATGTCGACAACCTTCCCGTACTTGTCAAAAAGCGGAAAAAGATCATCAGCGGTTGTACCTAAGCAAAAATTGTTACCAAAGACATCATAACTCACAGTCAGCAAACCCAATCCATAAATACATGTGTTTATACGCACATTTACATATGTAATCGCAGAAACATACACACAGAGTATGAGAGAGAGGTACGCTTACGGAAAGTGATGTTCAGGACGAGAAGAGAGTATGTATCGGTGATATCCGGAGGGCCCGACCTCCCGAAATGAGACATGGCTGCTTGCGATAAGAAATTCGGGAATTAGGGTTTCAACGCGCTATTGACGATTTTGAGGAACAAGTTTCTTGTAAGTTCCACTATCGATTTATCCCGTTCCCCTCATATGACTAGGGTTTGGTGAACTGTATAGAGAATTAGACATAAGAAAGACTCTAATTTCGTTATTGCCACTGAACTTTCCAGGGAATTGGGCCCCCCTCTTGCTTTAAGTTTTTTAATAGGTAAATTAAATTAAATAAATATAAAAATTTACTTAACTTTACTATTATAATCTGAAAATTAAATATTCAATTTTTTATTTTTTGATTATAACGTAATATTAATATTATGTTAATATTACTAACGCGAATTATCATACTTGAATATTTATATACGTCATATTTAATTAAATGTAACTAAATTACATTATTTTGTAATTAAAATTTTAAAACATATATTATTTAATTAAAACAAACGTGCCGTATAATAAATTTAGATATGGAAATAAATGAGATTTAGGTGAAATTTTAAAAGGTAATAAATTTATATTTTAAGAAATATATTTTAAAGCTTAATTTAAGTACATTATAAAAGCTTCATAAATAAATTAGCACATTTTTAAAAAATAATATTAGCTTGTAAAATATTAAATAATGCAAATACTTTGCTACAATAAAATTATATTTTTATATTATTATTTATTATTATTTACACTTGTGTATCATATTAATTATAATTTATTAAAAATAAATTAAGCCTGCAAAAATGATTTTTTTATTTTTTATTTTTATGTAGTTCTCATCTTTTATTATTATTGTTGTTATTGTTGTTGTTTTTATTCATAATTTAGCATATTAAATATGTAAAAAAATTGTTTTTAAATTTTTAAAGTGATCACTATATATAAAATAAATATTTTGAAAGTCTTTTTTCAATCATCCAACTCTTAAAATTATAGTGAACTAAAATATTAACATATTATGTTTTTAACTAAATTAAATAAATATTTGATTTGCAATTTTCAATAACTAAAATTAAATGAAATAAATTAAAACACTATTTAGAACTTTAAAAAAATCAAATAAATTAATCCATAGTTTTATTATTATAAGATTAAACAAATAGTACTTATTGCAACTTCAGTCCTTGTCCTATTAATTAATTAAATATGATTACGAAGTCTAAGAATAATTTTGATATATCAATATTAAAATATAAATATCATACCGAATTAGATGTAAATAAAATTTGATATAAATGTGATAAGTAAAATTTGAATATGTAATAAATATTGTTTTTTAACGTTAAAGCATAATTTGATTTCATATATAATAAATTAATTATAATATTTCTGTAAATCATTAACAATATTTGCACATTTGACCTTCTTAATTTTAAGAGCCCGATTTATGGCCTAAGTTAATGTAACTAAATATTATTTTGGTTAAATGTTCCTTAATCATAATACCAAATGACATCGTATTAATTTCGTGGCCCGATCAGGCCGAACCATTTAACCTATAGCCCTTCTAACTTGACCCAAAATTAGGTCGAGTCAGTCTAATATTGACATCCCTATATATTAAATAATTTAATGCGTCTCCACTTCTTCTTACATTAGTCAACGAGGTAGGATGTCAATTAGGTTTGAGCCCTCGGGTTTAATGAGATACGTTTGAGTTGATCAAAATTTAGGCTATATTTTGGGCCTGATCTTTTCAAAAAATTGGGTCCTAAGTTTGCTTCGAACTTGGGTTGCCAAGTTTAACCCGATTCAAGACTTGACAATTATAAAGAACACAATGTTACCTTACAAAAAATGATGTCGTTTTATATTTTTAAATTTTAAAACGAGTTGACCTCATATTCGAGTTATGATTGACAAGCCTAAGTCTCAATAGAAACTATTAGGCATTGTCCGGTCCAATCCAACCTATTATCATATAGTTTTTAGAAATATTTAATTATATTTTCATTTAAAATTTATGAGAATTGTACAATTGGATCCCAACTAGAATTTCTACATATATACAACATAAACCTAATTAAAATTTAAGTTGAGTTGAAAAAAGAAAGAGTTTAGTATATTTCATACCTATTTCAACCCATTCTTAAAGAAAGGCAAAATCTGTTTGGGCCAACCCAATATGTCACAGTTTGAAATTAACGGATACGGTTAAAGATGATTGAGTTTCTAGTTGAACTTAAAATTTTTTATTTAAAAATTTCATAATTTAGGCTAAGTTGGTCCCGAAGGTTGACTCGTTGTCAACTCTACCTGTTAACTATTTTTATTAATATTTTAAAATTTGAACTCGAAGTTAAACTAATAGATAAGAGATTTAAGGTTAAAAGGTTCAATGAGTATTAGATTATTATAAAACTGATTAAAATTTTAATAAATTAAAGAATTTGAAATATGATTAAAGAACATTGCCTTCGTTTATTAAAATTTGAAGTTTATTTAAAAAAACTGTTAAACGAAAATTAATTAATTTATTTTAACTTGTAAAAATGATTAGTTTAGAAAAGCTAACCTATTATTTAATAAACTTATCGGTTTTTAAAAATAAAAATAATTTATACTGAAAAAGTGTTAGAATGAAAAATACACTAGAAAATAAACTAAAATAAAATAAATTTAAAATTAAATTTGAAATAATCAATTTAAAATTTTTACCAAAGTAACTAAAGCGAATTGTTACTTTATGATTAAAGATGGGAAAAAGGGCCCGGCTCATTTTTGGCTCGAGTTGATTGAGCCACGGCAAGTCACGAATCGGCTTGTGAGTCGACCGTTACTTTCGAAACGATGTCGTTTTGAAATTTAAAAAAAAAACAAATGGCGAGCTGGATTGGCTCAGCCCTTTTGTTACTTATCGGGTCATAGCTCTAGATATAGGCCAAACTGCAAGTTAACCTATCCCTCCCCGCCTAGTCATAGGCCACGGGTCACTATAACTCAGGATTGGGTCAGGCCCTCAGGCTCGGGCTGCCTTGGCCCGGCTAAACTCATTGACATCTACTATAAATTACGAATTTTTTTGTTAAAACTAATAAAAAATAGTATAAATTGAAATAATATTCCTTATAATTATTTATGTCGTGCCAATTTGGATGGTTTTCTGCTGGCAGTCGCGGTCACATGCGAAACGATCCGCCTAATCTGCGGAAGGAATTGTTTCGTCTCTCTCTCTCTCTCTCTCTTCTATACACTTGCCACCTCAGCTCTCTCTCTCTCTCTACCTCTCTCTCTGTTCTTGAAGAAATACAAAAACCCTTACTCTTTTAAGAGAATTAAAATGAAATCTTCATTTTCATCCCATTAATTACCAATCCGTACTTTTTCTTTCCTAATTCTTGCTCCTGTTTCTAATTTTGATGGCGGAGGACACCGTAATCCTGAGTTGTGGCAGTAGTGGTGGTGGCGGAGGAGGAGTAGGAGGAGGAGGAGGAGGAGGAGGAGGAGTAGGAGGAGGAGGAATGGACGTAAATGGGAGATTGGGTTCCATGGACTCATTGGAGTCGCGTTGGGTCTTCCAGGACGATGAGGACGATGAAGATTCCGCCATGGACGACGAAGAAGATGAGGAACACCGCCGCAATGCTTTAGATTCTGACGATGAGGACGATAATGTGGAGCAGCGTCTGATCCGTACTGGTCCTCGCGTTGATTCCTTTGACGTGGAAGCCCTGGAGATCCCTGGCGCCCACCGAAATGACTTCTACGAGGTTCTCTGCGTTTTCTGTTTACCTTTATGCTTTTCTGTTTCTCAGATGGAAGATGACAACGTTGTTAGGTTTTGGATCTCTATTGGTTTGTTAGATTTACGCTTGTTGGGGTAATCTTAGGGTTAGACCTACTTTATGAATCTACTGTGATCTTACTGGATACTTCCACTTGTTGACTGTTGTCGTCTGGGTTGCTGTTTTTGTTTAGAGGATCACACACACAAATTGTGTTGAAGTTTTAAGTGAGCATGTTGTAGTTTTTTTTCTGGTTCTTGTTTAATTTTGACACTTAATAATAGAATCTCATTGCTTTTCGTTGAATAACAAAAGTCAAACTTTGATTCATACTCTTCTTTGAGAGGGTGTTACATTTGGAGAAGAAAGTAAAGATGAATGAAATGGGTATTATTGCAAGATGTTAAGATGAGGTTCAAGCATATGCTTTTTCGGGATACAACACCATTTCTTTAACTACGAAGTTACATGAATAAGCATTTAGAAACTGTAATTTAACAAGAATCTTGTGCTCATGCTAAAAATAGGGCTGATTTTGTTTGACAGTATGTACTTGTAAGACTGCAAGCACAGGTTTACTTTGTTTCTCACGAATTAAGGTGGCTGGCGATGACGTTGGATGTTTAACAAACTTCAGCTGTTTACTGGAATAAAATTTGAGATTTAATTGTTTGAGATCATTTAATTGTCACTCAAGTTCACTGTATGAGCTGGAAAGTAATAAAATCTTTAGCAATTATCACCTCGCATTGAAAAAATTTATATATCGCTATGACCTGGGAGTGCTGTGGATGATATGCAGATTTAGATTGGAAAGCCTCTCATAAATATGCTTTTATAACTGCTAGGTTTTTAACATATCTTAGTTCTATAAATTGGTGATTTTCCATGGACTTATTTCTAGAATTTATCGAGCATGAGCTAATCCCACCAATTGTTCTAGTATTGTTATTCAGTTATACTGCTTGCTCTGCTGCACTTGTTTGTAGTGTAGTTCACTGTTGAAACAACATGGATTTTTCCATTCTGATAGTTGAAATATGTCTACAGGACTTCAGCTTAGGGAAGAGGGTTATACTTGCCTTTCAGACACTTGGCGTTGTGTTTGGTGATGTTGGTACAAGTCCATTATATACATTTGACGTGATATTTACAAAAGCACCCATTAAGGGGGAAGAAGATGTTCTTGGTGCATTATCCCTGGTCCTGTATACCTTACTCTTGATTTCCCTGGTGAAATATGTGCTTGTTGTTCTTTGGGCCAATGATGATGGTGAAGGTATATTGAATAAATTGATAACTCCTATCTCTTTTCTCTATCTCTTGCACAAACAATGAGTTATACACAGACAAACACACATACAAACCCAGCCAACCGCCCAGTCACTTCCATCCACAAACACTCTGACGCAAACCTTCACCTACATGTACAGACATGCACACTAACCAAAAAAGTGCGATAAAAGCATATATTGAGCTGTGTAACCAGGTGTTGCTTGATGCACAATAGCATTCACACAGGCAGGAAGCATGCATGGTTCATAAGAGAGCTGTATACTCAGAACTGTTCTCATATAACATTGCATTAAAATAGAAAAAGGAAAAAAAAACTAATTGAGTTTTTGACAGTTCCAGTCTTGTATTTTAGGTGGCACTTTCGCCTTGTATTCGTTAATTTGCCGGCATGCTAAGGTCAGTCTACTTCCAAATCAGCTTCCTTCGGATGCTCGTATATCAAGTTTCAGGCTTAAGGTTCCATCCCCAGAACTTGAGAGATCACTAAAGATCAAGGAAAGGCTTGAGACTTCATTAACCATGAAAAAGCTGCTTTTAATGTTGGTACTTGCAGGAACCTCTATGGTGATTGCTGATGGGGTTGTCACCCCTGCAATGTCAGGTTTTAGTTCCCGTACTCGGATTAATATTTTCCTTTGTTGGCAATGAGTCATTTACAATAAGAGCTCATTAGTTATTGTGGAGAGTATGCTTATGTTACAGCTACCTCTTTGGCTTGTTATATTAGCTCACATGTTCATTGATCATAATGCAGTAACATCTGCTGTTGCTGGTCTTAAGGTTGGAGTAGCTGCAATTGAGCAAGGTAATATGATATTTTGAAGCCTCTGTTGGTAGTTTTGTTTTGGTTTCACTGAGATTTCATCATAATCTAGTTTTCACTTGTTCTTTGTGGCCATGTATTTTCTGGAGCATACAGATTTTTCTTTTTGAGCTGAATTCATTGGAAGTTCTCCAAAATGAATCTTTGTTGGGTTTGAGATTTCCTGTAATTTGAGCAGAGATCTCTCGTAATGGTTATTAGCAATGAACTTTAATTTAATTCTGATGTGTAGTACTAGCAAATAGAAAGAAATTTCTTTGAAAGAGGATCTCGTATGCATCACAAATGCTAAATGATATTGTGAAATACAAAAAATTGAAAATTTGAAGCCTAGGAACTTTTAGTGCTAAATTATTGCCACGGGGTGTCATTTTGATAAAAACTGGTATCACAAGGTTGTCAATGAAGGTCACTATCTTTCTTCCTTTGTTTCCCTTATGTTGTTAGTTTGAATTTAATGGGGATTTGAAGTGAGCAGCTATAGAGAATGACTACAGAAGATCTCAATGCTATGCTATACAAATGTAAATAAGCTGTAAATTTAGAGTTTTGGAGTTTGGAATAAGAAACGAAGAAGAAAAGGTGAGTGTATAGAATACGTTGGAGAACTAGGAATTATGCCCGCGATCAAAGGATTACTCTTAAATAGAAAGCATCATATTTCCAAACTGAAATTCGGAATTTAGAAAAAGAAAACACTCTTTGTTATTAACATAAACATTGAGATGTATAACAAGTCTCCTGCAAACTCACTTCTTACGTAACTAGGACCCTTAACTTTATCTTTTTCTAATAGATTTTGAATCCTAAGGTAACAGGGATTAAGCTCAAAATAAACTTTATATTTCCATGCAATTTCTAATAAGGAAACTAACAATTATAGAAAACTGACTGGACAAAATAAATAATGTAGTCTGTACTCTGTACATTTGGTGAAATCAAATGGAGAATGTAGCTCAACCCGAAATATGAATTTTGATCTTAAAAGAATTTAATCAACTTTTTCATAAAACAAATTGACTAATAAAGCTGTCACCTAAGAGGGATTATTGTCTAAATGGGGAGAAAAATGAGCTTCGAGTAAAATAGTTGTCACGGTAAAATTTAGTTTATTGGCAACCCTATTGGCAAGTTACAGAGAATCTTACTTTTCAGAGATTTGGCACTCAATACTATCTACTATTGAAATGAAAGCTCAGGACTTTGATTTTATTGGAATCCGTGTTAAGAATATAGACAAACTAACATACATTTGGTAATTTTTACAGGATCTGTTCTCTTCTTAATCTTGAACATTATGCCTGGAAATCAACAAAAGGACTAGTGACTTTGTAGAATACAAACTAAGAAATATCTGTGATTTAAGAGATGTCTGGTTTAGTTTTTGATTTTCTTAATCATGTATCTGTTTGTATTTGTTGGAGGAAAAAGAAGAGGGTTAGGTTATGCATTCTGATACGTGTTTGTAGAAGTTTTCATTGTCTATTCAATAACTAGAGTGGTGGGAAATCATGAAAGCCCTTTCATTCTTTCTCCTATCGCCAGACTGTAAGATTTGGCGTAAGATGATGAAAAAATGAAAGAGGAAAAAAAATGAGAGATGCAAACAGAGAAAAATATAGGTAAAGCCTTTAGCAAGGTTAAGTTGCAAAATTTGCAGGTGTGGAGGTTGAGCAACCATTACATAAAAGGGATCCTGTGCATTTAAGAGTTCTACAATCTTTTGCATTTGTCATTTATGAGTGCTACCAGGTCCTGCAAGGCATGCCTGATCTTTCTTAAGCCTGTGCTCCTTTCTGCAATTATCAAATGAATTCTCTGTAAAAACTGTCTGGGAATACACTAAGTTGTCAGTTACTCTGCTAAATTGTGAACGGATATGTATTTGGAGTAAAGTGTTGTGTGTGCGTATTCTCTTTTCTGATTTAATACTGGTTGATTAGCCTCCTCAATGATTTATTTTCCTGATAATGCCTGTTTTCAAATAAATTCAATTGTTTTTAGATTCTTCTCCTGGCACAATAGTCCCAATGTATTGTTTCATGTATTACTTTGAAAACTATTGACATCAGCATTCAGAGTGTTTAATGGAGGCAAGTTAGCTGTGTGATTTATTTCTTTTATTCTTTTTTCTTTGGTGCAGAGCAAGTGGTGATGATTTCGGTTGCCTTTATTGTAATTTTGTTCAGTGTACAGAAGTTTGGGACAAGTAAAGTGGGACTTGCTGTTGGCCCTGCTTTATTTATATGGTTTTGTTCTCTTGCTGGCATTGGAATTTACAACTTGATCAAATACAACACTAGTGTTTTAAGAGCACTTAATCCTGTCTACATCTATTACTTCTTCAAGCGGAACTCAACTAAGGCCTGGTATGCCCTTGGAGGTTGCCTTCTATGTGCGACAGGTAGCTAATTTGTTTCAAGTATACAATTAGCTCTTTTCTTGTTCTGCATTTTCCTTTCCTTTTAGTTCTTCGTGGTCTGTTTTCCCATGCAAGATTAATGTGCCCAAATATATTGAGCATAATACTGGGTAAAGTTACAACTTGTGGCATTGTGGGTACGATGGGTAAGTAGCTACAAGCTAGTAAGGAAGTCAGTTTCGAAGGTTGAAGAGGCTGTTGACAGCCTGTTTTGGAATGTGCTATGAACATCATATATCCAGAGACAATTGTGGATCTCATGCTTGGTGAGACAGAGAGAGGGTGCAAGTGTGGGAGATATGAGGCCTTGAATTTATGATGGAGATTTGATGATTAATGCTTTTCTTCAGGAAATGGAAGAAAAGAAATAAATTGGCAGAGTGCATAATTTTTTTTTGGTGATGGTGGGTCTATTTAGCCCAACTTTAATGAGGGCCAAAATCTGCAACTTTATGTATGAGTAGAAGATAGTATATACTAAAATCTGAAAACCGAGATAAATTCTCACATGAACTTTTTATCATGTAACAATAGCCTAAATTGCCTGGTTAGTTCATATGTTACTGCCATGATACAAGCATGAACATGGAAAACATTTTACTGTGTAAATAATATATTGCCTTTGTGATGGAAGCTAATGAGGCTTTGTGCAGGATCTGAGGCAATGTTTGCAGATCTTTGCTACTTTTCGGTGAAGTCAATTCAGGTAAAGTAGTCAGAAACTGATTTTGCTTAGTCACTGACGTTGTAATGGTTGGCATCAATCCAGTTATTTTATCTTTTGTTTGTGTTTTGATTGATAAATTTGGAGTTTGCTTTATGTGCTCATTTGCAGCTTACATTTGTATTTCTTGTGTTACCATGCCTTCTGTTGGGTTATTTGGGTCAAGCTGCATACCTCATGGATAATCATACTACAGATCGTTCTCAGCAAGCTTTCTATTCTTCAGTTCCTTGTAAGTTTCAGTTTTCCGTCTTTATCAATGAGCTTTCTGCAATTTTGTTAAATGGATGGTGTCTGTGCTTTGCATAACCTAAAACATTCTGTAATTTCAGTTTAGTTTTTGGGAAGAGATTCTTTTATATCTGCATCTGCTTTTCTGTTCTT
>JAOSBN010113710.1:0-10623 GCA_027563595.1 Erythroxylum suave
CAACTCCCTCATTTCATAGCGAGGTGCTGTGAGTCACGTAACTCTTGCATCAACCCTCCGCCTGCCATGCCTTTCATGTTTGACTCGATGAAACATTCTTCATTAAAAACGTTGGTTTCAACTTTGAATATTTTATATATATATATACAAATTTAATATTTTATTAAAAATAAATCTTGCATTTAATGAAATTGTTATTAAAACATTGTTATTGTTATTTACAAAACTCATGAGATTATTTTACAGCAATTTCAAGACATGACGACTCGCCGAATATAATTATCATTCATTAGTTCTAATGTCTCTAAAAATGTGTAACGACATTGTAATTTGAATATTTTAGTTAACTTCTTTTATGAATGTGCTTTTGAAATTATTTTTTGAATTAATTTTAAATTTGTCGGAAGTCTTCGCTGTCAGTCCATCGCTGTCCAATCAACCCCGGCTCCAAAAAATTCCTGGCTCCGCCACTGTGTGTGTATTTTCTTTCTAATATTCTTTTCATGTCATTAGTTCCAACTTATATCATTCTCGTACTTCTGAATCATTTGTTTATGTTTCTGGCAGCCATGTAAAAACTCTTTCTGAATCATTTGTCTATTATTACTGTCATTAAATTTTTTCATTATTAATTAAATTTAATTGTAATTTATAACATAATAATAAAATTAAAAGTTAAAATTTTTGAAGTAAGTAATTTTTTTAATAATCAATTCTAAAATTTTTAAACTGAGTAATACATTTTATAAATATTTTAAATTTTATTAAAGAGAAATAAACTTAATAATAAATATATTGAATTTTCTCTGTTGTAAATATTAGGGATGTCAGTCTTGAATCGGCTTGTCTGCTCAGCCTGACTTCTACTCGGATTGACTGGGCATCCTGGCTCAGCCTGATACCCTATAAAAAGGGGGGAAAATGAGGTTGTTTTTAATTTTTTTTTTTTAAATAACAAAATCAGTCTGGCCGGCTTGTGACCTAAGTCCAGCTCCATCCCTTATTGACTTCTTATCGCATATCAGCATCCTCCGTCAGGTCGTCCAACTCGGATAAGAAAAAACATTCGACGAAAATAGTTCTTGCATATATTGCATTTGCAAGGGATTAGGGATTAAGAAACTATGAAAATGCATCGCACAATATCATCCGCATTTGGTGCTCAAGTGATGTTTTTATCATAGGAAGCATCAACATTTTCAATATATCCAAGAATCAATCTATGCTTACCAAGTCATTGATTTGATAGTGGGCTATCAAATTTGCTTGATTTTGGGCTACTTCTGTTTCTCTGGGCTGATTTGATAGTTTGTATGGTTTCTCATATCATAAAAGTGGTCAGAAAGTCTTGGATGTCGATGATTGTTTCGAAAGAAATCATATCATTGATGAGATACTGATTCATACTGCTAAAGAAAAACCAAAGATGGAAAAGTTGAGATGTACTTTAGATATAGCAGATAAGTCTGCTCTGGGCAAGAGGCTAAATCAAATGGTGATTCTAGTTCCTGTGAGTATTGCTCAGGAGATGATAATTTTATTTTTTTTGGCTTAAGATTGCTCAATATTGTGAATTTGACTTGTTTAAATATTTTAATCTCTGCACGAATTAACTCTCCTATTTTGTTTTCCAAAGCACGTTCCTAAAACAATTGACAGATGCCATCAGAAGATGAAGAGGTCTCTTCTCATCAAAGGCTACTAGATAGGTCTCATACTGGTTCTTCATATGCATTTTTTTCCTGACTTTAAACAATTTATTAAATTATGCAAAAATGCCTAAACTTTACAAAATTTATGATTAATATTCTAAGTTTTTCAAACAAATACATAATCCAAAAGCACTTGTAACTTTTTCTCTTATTGGTGAAATTGGAAACATATTTGGTTTAAACCTGACTTCCAAACAATGATGTATTGTTCGTTTTTCAGGCTGAAAGTATATGAATTGGTTGGGAACAAAGTTGAAGCATATGATAACTGTCAAGGTTTTTTTCTTATGAATTTTAAAGATCTATTTTCTTATCAGTAGTTCATTTCTTTTGGTTACTATTTCATGTCATTATCCTCTTTCTCAAACTTCAGTTCATTGGATCAACTTTACCGATCTCCTGAATACCAAAACATGTTAAAGACCAAATAGTTAGTCAGGTTAGTTGACATCTGATTGAGTTACTATAAAATTGTTTTAATGAACTGATACTATTCCTATATGTTAGACTAAAATTGGAAATTTCTAATATGTTGAAAACGATCTAGAAGGGGGGTTGAATAGATTTTTTAATCTTTTTCGCAAAATGCTACAAAACAGATAATTAGAACACACGAAACAAACAAAAACAAATTGAAATGTAAAAGAGTATAGAAGAGAGGAACACAATATTTATAGAGGTTCGGTGCTAAGATCTACGTCCTCTACCTAAGCTCTCACTTAGGATTTTGTCAACGCTCTTTACTGCACACTTTTTAGTTCAGTGTGAACTCTTCAATCAACTTGACTTCCGGCTAAAGCTACACCTTACAGACAATCTGTTTTCCGGCACAAATCCTACCTTCCAAGCGATTCTCCTCCAATCACTCAGCTCACAATAATAACAATGATAAAGATGAAGTAATAAAACTCAGTACAGCTGAATACAATCAATATAGGCTAAGTAGCAAAATTGAGAGCAATGTGAGGATAATTTTTTTTGAACTATAGCAAGTATGCTTCTCTTTGGACTTGTGTGTTCAATCCTCTAAAGTCAAGACCTTTATTTGAAGGTTTCAAGACGTTTATGGACATTGCAGACTTCTCCTAGCCGTTGTAGAATGCTCCTAGCCATTGTATAAAGATTTTCTCATGTTTGAAATCAATCGACAAAGTCAAATTTTATTCAGCTGCAACTGATAGTCTACTAGTCGGTGTGTAATAGTTGGTACATTATAGTCAACTTGTCTTTAAGAATTAGTCGACTAGTACTAACATTTTTCATGAAACTTTCAGCTCCGCTCTTCGAATAGTCGACTAATACCATAATAGTTGACTAGTCCATTTATCCAACTCACAGGTCTGATTGTTGATAGTCGACTTGCAACATGATAGTTGACTTGTCTAGTTCTTCAACTGACAGATCTCACAAAATCTTCAATCTTTGACTATTGAGATGCTTATTTGAATTTTTCATACAAGATCTTCTCATGAAATACACGTTGTTTATATCTTGATTGACTTATCCAATTTGCATCTGACTTATAACACATAATAGTCAACTTGTGCTAGTGTTCCATCAACTTCATTTTAATCTAATTAACCTGAAATTATTACTTAACAAATTCTTTAAGTTTTATTATTATCAAAACAAAAAAATGATTTAATTTGTCAACCTCCATTGGTCCAACATCTGTATCCTCTTCGTATCCGCTCAGGTCTCACCAAGAAATGAATGTGGGTTATGTTCCTGTGGATTTCAGTGAATATTTGGAGAAAATGAACAAGTTTGTTGCTCCAATTTTTTCTTTGTTTACCTTCAAAAGCTTTATAAATGAATCCATGTTTACTCTGTTTATAATATGGTTGGTATTAGGAGTGGTGAATAAAGTGATTATGTCACATTACAAGCTATTACAGATTCTGTGTGAGCAATTTATAATCTATCAATGTTTTCGTGTTTTAACGATTTTCTCTATGTTTCTCTATTCTTATTTACTTATTGGAACATATAAAAGTTATATTCTTGAGTCTAACTTTTAAATTTATGTAAGCTTTTGTGTCAGTTTTTTTCTTCTCTTTCTTATTTGGAAGTATTTTGCATTGAGGACTAATGCACCTTGCCACCTAACTACAGTATGGAATAAAGATATTTGTTATAACATCATTCAAGGATACATGTTACATTGAGATCTTGCCCCACTCTCAAAAGTATGAATGAACGATTTTTCGATTCCCTTTTGATTTGTAGCAAAAGTAAAGCCAAAATTTCAGTCGATCATCTTTCCTATTCTCATAATTAATGCTTACATGCAATTATTTTCTTGAGCTCTTGGGTAGAGGTGCATTATAATTCAATATATCCTAAAGGAGGTAAAGCATTCTGGGACAGGATATATATCTAATTAGTTTTGAAATGAATGAGATACTTGCCTCATAGCATATCACAAGCATGAAATCTATGTTCTCTCATTTTATGAGCTTTGCATATGTTGCGATGATCGAACATAATTCCAAACTTTCGATTCGTTTCTCGACGGAGAGCATAAATAATTTCCAGTTTGTAGTTTCTTATTGTTATCGTCTCATTTGTTCTCCAGAGCTACATCTTGGTCTGTTTTTGATCAATTTATAATTTCTCTTTACCTCTTTTGGTTGTATATAGCTTGGCAATGCATACTGTAGATGGTACATTTGTTAGAATGGAACTATGGTTATCTCAAGCATATGCTAGAACAGTAGTAAAGAAGCGACTACAAAGATTATGTCTAAGCAATAAAGCTATTTTTACGTTTATTCCACGGAAGCTCCACTGCTACACTACACAATCGGCTTACCATCTCTAAAATGTCCTTTTTTATTATTTCTTATATCATGAAACTAAAACATATTACAACAACATATAATAGAGTATGACTTTTGAATGGATAGCATATTCTTTTAGACCTGAGGATATGAAGGCCTTGAAAATCATACAACTCTACGTACATGTATGTTTTTGTCTACAAACCTTTAACCTTAGGGGTACTAAGTTAGGCTTACTTCTGATTTAACTTTTTTAAAAAAAAACTCTTTGAAAGATTTAATTTTTTAAAAATCCTATTGGAAGTGCTAAATTTATAAGTTATAGAATAAACTTTCTTTTCGATTCAATTTTTTTATTGCTGTTTAGAATTAATCTCTAAATTATAAACACTTTTGAATTAAATTTATCTCTTTTATTTTAGTCACATCAAGAACTATGCTTTCTACTATAGCTTTCTAACAAACAACAATCAAATATTGACATAAGTTATTATGGTAATAAATAACTTCTTTAATAAATTAAATAGTAAAGTAGACTATTAATAATAAAGCGAAATATTTTAAATATCTTAAATATTTTACTTTATTCTCAACAAACACTTCATAAATATCTGCGGGATCCCATAACTTAATACGTTGATACTAATACTTAGCTTCTTGACAAACCATTTCCTTTCTCATTTTTTGCCATAAATCATGCACCCTGACCAGCCCATTGATATCCTTAAAGGCAACTTATTGAAAAGTTGATGGTCTGACCATCAACTAATATCGTATTAACTCTGCAACTGAACAGAGTCTTCTTTCTTCATCTTCTTCTTTCGTCAAACGGATATATTTTACGGATTGCTAGATCTGATCCTTTTTTACCAGAATTGACCTTACTTGATCCAAGTCCATTTGATTTAGCCCGAATTGATTAAGCCCAAATTGAAAAGAGTCCGATTCAATTTATTTCTGTCTCTATTTCCTTCTGACAAATAACAAATTCATTAATCTTAACTTGCCCAAACTTGACTTGACTCGACCCTAATCGATCCATATAAATCAGGTCGAGTCACACACAGAGCCCACCGTCAGCCTCCATAGAATTGAGTTTTTTAGGCTTGTCAAACCATTGCATATTTGTGAATTCAAGAAACGGCAATAAATCAAATCGTTAAATAGTGTACGATTTGTAACCCGGCTCCTTTCCATAATTGTTTTATATCGTTGCTTGGCAATCTAAGTACTTTAGGTAGAAAAGATTCTACGCATTAATAAAGTTTTCTTTTTTTGTTCTTATCTTGTTGACTTTGAAGCTTCCGTGAGCTTTCCACCGTAAAACATACATAGCAACTTTAATTTATATCAATAAATATGCAAAAGTAAATGATTGTACGAAGGATTAAAACAACCGATATCTATATGGTTTTATTAGGAGATAAAGAATGATTCTAAACTTTGAAGCTCAAGTCTCTCAGGCAAATTCCCTTAAATTTCAGTTGTGAAGGGTAAATAGAAATAGCTTCCAAAATACAACAAAGCCAAGGAATGGTAACAATTTAGAAAATACTTGAGCCCTTTAAGTTTGGCAATTGTCAATGGCAACTTCCCTGCGCCAATCCTTAAGAACTTCCAACCTATCCATAGCCTCAAGAAGCGCCTTGAAGCTGTATTTTAAGATATGTTTGTGGAAAATAGGTACTTAGGCATTGAGCTCCATAATTTAGGGAACCAAAATCAAACGAATGTGAGATTTTATAGGCTGAAATTAAAATTTGAAAGGTTATACATTTCTCCTATAAGAAGAAAGATGGAAAGAAGAATACCAAAATGATGAAGAGACAAAATTGGTCTGATCATCAACCAATATCGTATTCGCTCTGCAAATGAATAGTCTTCTTTAGTCGAACGGACGTATTTGACGGATTGCCCGACCCAATGTTTTAGCTTACTTGATCCAAGTCCATTTGTCTAGGCCTAATTTGATTAGGCCCAAAATGACTAAATCCGATACTAACCTAGCCAATTGTTCAAAAAAGGTTTGATTCAATTTGTTTCTGTCCCTAATTCCTCTTATATATTACAAATTTACTTGGACTCGTCTATTTTTGATTCGGCTCGACCCATATAAACTTAGCTTGCCCAATCAGACTTATCCAAGCCCTACCTGACCCATTGTAGGGTCAGGTCATGATGGAAGTTACCCGACCCTTATTGTAGGGTCAGGTCACGACGGAAGTTACTGTAAATCTCCACAGAACGGAATTTTTAGGGCTCTTCAAACTGTGGCTTATTTGCGAATTCATGAAGATCAAAGATGAATTCTGTCACACATCCAACTTTCCTGCTCTAGTTTCCACGCCGAAGATAGAAAAAGTTGAATGAAATTAAGAGGTCTCTGCTTCGAGGTTCAATGCTCCCACTGCTTGGTGGAACAGAGGAGACTTGGCATAACCATTTTGAGAATGAAAGAAAACAAAGTTGAGTATGACATTCATATGATCTCATCCTCTGAGTAAAAAGGATGCTAACACCATTTCAGGTCTATTTCACACTTTCAAACCGATCTTCATGTTAGCCAAGACTTCTGCATTCTTCACGTTGTCCACGACTTGTGTAGCTTACCTATACATGGATCTTTCCATACGTAAGTGAGATATACTACAGAACTTCTTACAGCTCCGGTTGGGCAACCATGGAGTCTTGGATTTCCCCAGTTTTCAAAGTTTATATTCCTTTTTTTGTTTTTCCTTCTTATGGCACGCACATGGTCAATCTATGACTTGACCGACTGAACTCCCAACTCAATTTAAATTTAATTTATTAAATTTAAATCTCGTCAAAATAAAATATTAATCAAACCTGACTGAAACTAAAAATTAAAGGACTGGAAGCAATTGTAAGAGATAGGAACTGAAAAAGAGTGGTCGAACGGATACGTTTGTTGGATATCAACCGACCCGATTCGTTTTGACCCGACTTAGCCCATATTTTACGGAATGGATCTATCATTACTGATTTTCCACGCAATATATCACTTTTCTATTATTATATACTTTCGGCCCTCTTCGTTCAACAGTAAGGGTTTCTTCTTCTTCTGCTTTGGGGCCTCACCCATTTGATGGCAGATAATTATTACAGAAATTATCTATTGAACTACAACGTACGTCCTCTTGAATTTCAGGGGGTGAAGACCCTCGGTGCAATGTCACTCTGTGCTGCTTTGCGTCAAAAGGATCTCCAAACCTTCTTTGACGACGATGGTCTCAAAAGAAGAGAAGAAATTGCTCAGTCAATTCCACAAGCAATCCGAGATTCCACTGCTGCCACCTGTTGGTGTCTTGATGAGCTTGCCGAGATCATCGAATGGCACGGAACCGATGCACAGATTGTCATACCTGTCTTTTAACAGGTAGATCCATCTCATTTAAGGAAACACTCCCATTATGTTGCTGCAGTTTTTGGTAAATACAAGCAAAATCCCAAGAACGCACACAAGATTCCAAGGTGGAGGGATGCCTTAACCACAACTGCAAATCTATGCGCTTTAATTCCAAGGAGTTAAGGTATTTTTAGGTTGTTTGGTCAATCCAAGAAAAGGATTCTCTTGCTTTTCATTCATTTAAATTGTGTTTCATAATTTACTGGAATGATCATATGCTTATTAACAAAATTGTTGGAGACATTTTAGAAAAACTAAACCAATCCATGCCATGTGATGATTTTGAGCAATTAATTGGAATGGACTCGTGCATTGAAGAAATAAAAGAAGTTTTTACTATTAACTCATTGGAGATTCGTATGTTAGGAATTCGAGGGATGGGTGGTGTTGGTAAAACTACTAGCGCTGAGGTCATATACGAAATGATGTCATCAATTCCAAGGTTGTTGCTTTGTGCATAACGTGAGGCAACACGAGGTGGGATCAAGAAATTACAGGAAGAACTTATTTCAAAAGTATTTGGTGAAAAAGATTCAGTAAAATATTTATTTGGTCGCAAGAAGATATTAATTGTTCTTGATGACATGAATGATCCACTAAAATTAGAATCTTTGATTTGAAATTTATGTTGGTTTGATTTAGGAAGCATGATTCTCATTACTAGTAGTAATAAGCAAGTATTTGGAGGGAAGGCTAATTTTATACACCAAGTTAAGCCATTAAGTTATGATGAAGCCCTCCAACTTTCAGTAAGAATGCCTTCAAGCAGAAATATCGAAGAGATGATTATGTGTCTTTGTCAAACTTTATTGTGAAATATGCACAAAGCAATCCTTTGACTTTGAAAGTTTTAGGTTCCACCCTAATTGGGAAGAAGCAAGAGTGAAAAAGTGCATTGAATCAATTTTCAAAAGTTCCAAATAAGGATATTCATCACATGATACATATTAGCTACAATGTCTTATATAGAGTAGAGAAGGATGTTTTTCTTGACATTGCTTGTTTCTTCACTACTAATAGCAGAGATGTTGTGAAGAAAGTGCTTAGAACTTGTGGATTTGATGTAGATATTATAATTAGTGTTCTTGAAGATAAATGCCTTCTAAATGTACAGGAAGATTCAATGGTGCCTCAACTTAAATATAGGATAGAGTATGATTGTTAATGGTTTTTGGAGGTTGGCCTAATCAACTTCCCTAAGTTTAGTAAATATCAAAAGCATGACTCATCTTCCAAACAGTAGAAGTAGACTTCTAGAAGCTCTTAATCTTTGGGGTTGCTCAAATTTGAATAAATTTCCAAAAATTTGGAGCAACATAAAAGAGTTATACTGAAAGGATACTGCTATAAAACAAATACTGATATAAGAGTTAAAGTACTTAAAGCCTTCCAAGCAACTTTTTTAGCAAGTTAACATCCCTCGAAACTCTTTATTTGGGTGGAAGCTCACATTTTAAGGTGCTTCCTGAAATCTTGGAGCCTGCGGATAATCTGAAGGAACTTTTATTAAGTGATACAGCTATAGAGAAGTTGCCATTGCCTATCAACAATCTCAAAGGGCTCCAGTATTTAGGGATGAGCAGTTGCTGGAAGTTTGCTTTTTATGCAAAAAGTTTCGAAAAGTGTTTATTAGGATTGGGTTCGTCGTTGCAATTTTTAAACCGTTAAAACTGTAATTGGAGGGAATTGCCTGAAGACTTGAGCTTTCTATCTTCTGTCTAATGTCTAGATATAAGTCTAAATGATTTTGAGAGAACCCCGTGATACTATCAAATAACTTTCATGATTGAGATATCTTTTTATAACAAGGTCTCTGCTTTAAAGTTCAATGCTCCCACTAGGTAGTGGAACAGAGGAGACTCCGTAGATGGCTTTACATGTATGTTTGTATTTTCTTTCCAACGTTCATTTCATGTCATTAGTTCCAACTTATGTCATTCCCATATCTCGGAATCATTTGTTTATTTTTCTGGCGGCAACCATGTAAAAACCTTTATTCAATCAGTTTTTTAACTTTCTAGTTTTCGCATTTACATCTATTTTCTTGAAAAGGGCCAAAAAACACAACCAAAAGGCAGTCCTAAAAAAGCATATCAGCTTTAAACAACCATAACTTCTGATTCAGCCCTCCACATTCGGATCTTGTGTGCACTCTTGAGAATTTGCTCAAGTTCTACAAAAGATGTTGCAGCATCATGGGACTGTTCCCTTATACAAGATTGATATTCCTCATAAAAGACAGGTATGACGATCTGTCTATGGGTTTGATGACATTCAATGATCTTTAAGAAAATGGTGACAGCAACAATTGAATCTTGGATTGCTTGCGGAAGGGACTGAGCAATCAATGACATGCAGTGGCAAGACCATTTATACATAGCTTTAAAATTGTTATGTTTGTTTGCAGATTATCTAGTGATTTCGGTGCCTTCGGGTCAAATATTCATATCTGCATGTTGTTGGGAGGACTGTAATGGTATTGGAGCAGAAAATGGTGATTCCTGAGCACAACATTCCTTTCCAGGTGAACTAAAATCTCCCTGTCCTTGTTCTGTTGAAATTGTGCTTCAGCATGCTACAACATTGTCCAAGTTGGGGTTTTACATGTTTTTTGTTATTTTCAATTTCTTATTTGTTTGACTGGTTCAATTGATCTGGTCAGTAGTAGTTGCTGATTTTTAGGAAGTTGTTGATTATGGGA
>JAOSBN010113721.1:0-10622 GCA_027563595.1 Erythroxylum suave
AACTATTATTTTAATTTAAATATACTTAGTATCTAACATATTGTTCACTAAATTTAAATTAAGTATTTATTGATATTAATTTATATTTTATTATATTTAAAATTAACTTATTTAGTCATTGTTTAAATAATATATAAATTTAGGGCCATTAAGTTTTTCCTAAATTAAATTATACGGAGTAATTATAGTAAATAATTATAAATATAAATGTTTATGATATTTTATCAGTTATGATATTTAAATGAAATTAATTATGTACATATTATTTAAAATGCCAATAGTTCACATATATTAAGTTATTATACATAACATAAACCATATTTAATCTATACTATTATCATTATACCAATATTTATTAATTATAATAAAAGCTTTTAGTTTAGTAAGAAATATGTGAGTGTTATATATATCATACTATATATTTATAATATATATTAATAATTATAATGGTATATAACTATACCAATTTATCATAGTCAACATAATATAGACACACACACACACACACACACACACACACACACACACACACACACACTATCTTATACATAATTACTTATACGTTAACAATATACATATTAAAAATGTTCAACTTAATATAATTATAATATATATATATATATAATTGACTATTTAACTAATTATAAATACTAATTTAAGTATTAAATTTAACATATAATAATTTATTATAATCGAGATTATATATATTACACTATATAAATATTAATATCAATGTAATTAATTGAGGGGATATTAATATATATTTATATGTAGTAATTACAACTTAGAAATTATATGTAAATCATAATTTAACATTATGTAATAAATTATAAATATTATATAGGTCATTGTTATAAGACAATTATATAGTCACATAATATAACATTAAAATATATACTATTAGTTCAATATAAGTAGGTATTAATTAATTTTAATCTATAATCTATATATCATTTTAGTTATAACACTCAATGCATGTACTAAATATCATGAATATTGTATTAATTTTCATAATATATTTAAATATTTATTTTAACATTCATTATTATACATTTATATAATAATGATGCCTATATATATGGCATTACAACTAGGTTATACCATATGGTACATACTTGAAATGTTATAAATAGTTACATTTATTATTATTAATTATAACATTATATACATTTATACTAGTATGTTAATATAATATAACATGATTTAATTGATACACAGTATATAATTGTGTATGGTATTAAATGGTAATAAAGATTATAATGTATAAATGATACATTATACATAGTATAATTTATATGGTAAATTTGTTATATACATTAACGTTAAACTATACCAAATTGCATTTATAACAATAATGTATTAATATTAATTATACCAAAATTATATCATTATAGTTAAATACTTAACCATAATTATGATACTATACTACTATGATGTAAGAAATAGTTTAATATATCAATTGTATATAAATTGATATGAATCTTATAATGTAGATTATAATGTAATAAGCATCCATATATAAAATTTAACCTGTATATATTTATTATTACAATATTTGTGTTTATAAATAAATATATAGTTTACTATTATATATAATAAAATTTAATAAGATTTATATCAATTTATAATAATAAAAATAAGATATATATTCAAAATATATAAATCTTAAGTTAAAATATTATAATATATTTAATATGATATATATTATAATATTTTAACTTAATATAATATATATTATAAATTAATATATATTAATAAACGGTTTAAAGTGAATTTATAATAAAATTATAACATTAAATATATTTAATAGATTACACACAATTATAACTTACATTCAGGTAATCACAAAATAATTATATAACCTGTAATTAATTATTAAACTATTAAATAGTAATCTGTATATGGCAATAATTAATTATATCCTTGTAATGACTAAGTGTATTTACTATTATTAGAATATCAATTGCTATAATAATGTTGTGTAAAATTATATATATGTTGTGTAAAATTATATATATATATATATATATATATATATATATATAATTTAACACAATATTATATATTGTCAATTTTACATTTATTAATTGTATTAAATTAATATTATTTAATACAACTAATCCTAACTATTATCTATATCCTAAGATATAATAAGTATAGTTAGATATTAAAAATGTAATAACATATATAATATAATTGCTCCATACTTTTATGTATTATAGTCTACAAAATGTTGATATTATATCAGTATAACCTTGATATTGTAAATATAATATCCTAATTATATATATTAACTAATATAACAAATTAATATAAAACTATTAATATAATAAATCATTGAGTTATAATTTTATAGACTATATATATTACCATGATATCTAACAACTGATTATAATATACAACTTTTAATAAATATAGTAAATAATATAATATAACAATATATTATAATTAATATTATGTAATAACTATATAAAACACGGTACATTAAGATCTCATTAACTATATATATTATAATTAATTTATAAATCATACTATATTATAATTTACAAGTATAATAATGAGGATATCATAATTATTATTAATGGTAATATATGAGTTTATTTATATGTATTAGGGTTTAGGTATAATATTACAAATATATATATATATATATATATATATATACATAATATAAATTGTGTATTATATGTAGTATATAACCACATATTAAAATTTAAATATAATCCAGTGTAATTAAATTTACAAGTTATTAATAAGTACAATTATATTAATTAGTATTTATATATAAACTAATACTAATATATTTACTATTATCAATAGCATATGATTGGAATTATAACATAAGAACGATCGTACTCGAGATTATTTGGTTATGTCACGATCGTAGTGGACCTCTCCAATGACTATATATTGGAATAATACAATATTGTATATATTATAGTAATTATTATAATATAATAGTATATTATATTATATGTGTGTGTGTGTGTGTGCATGTATATATGTGTGTGTGGTGTAATATGCTAATCCTATATAAACTTAACAATAAATTTATTGTTTACATATTATAAGTTATATTTATTTTTACGTAATACTTAAATAAACTTTAGTAATTACTAGCATGAAGCTAGTCCATTATGGTGTCGTGATGATTTACTGGCCCTTAGGAGCATAATTCCTATGGATGCTACAGTGGCTTGGATAATTCAGGAGAAGACCTGACTGTCAGCATGTCGATATGGCCATGTACTTTGGAATCCCTTTCTATTCCTAGTTGGACAAATGGGTGTGGATGGCTAATAATGGAGGGGATTTTTCAACTAAATCAACTCATGGATTAGTGAGGGGGATGCATGATATTGTACCATGGGCTGATTTGGTCTGGCGATAGGTACTCAGCCCTAAATCTGCTATTGTCTTGTGGCTTGCCATTAAAAACAGGTTGAGCACTAAGGATCACTGGTTTGATCAATATGATCGCATATGTGTATTGTGTAAACAGGATAATGAGAGTCGTAATCACCTATTTTTTGTTTGTCCTTACACTAAAGTGATATGGAGCAGAATCTTGTAGTTATTGGGGATCCAGTCTCTTTCAAATGAATGGGTGGAGGTGTTGCCTGAGGTTATACGGTTATCCAAACCTGGGCATCGAGATGGTCTCATTACTCGCACGTTGTTCCAGATGATAATATACTATATATGGAGGGAAAGGAACTGCCGCATTTATCAGGAGGTTGAGCAACCTAGTCATGAGCTTACTGCTGCCATTGTTTCTCTGGTCTGAGAATTATTCATAGCCAAAGGCAAAATTGACACTCTTCAACCGGCACTCCGAGAGATTTGACTAATGTAGTTAGTGTACTGTGGTTTTGAGTAAAGCTTCATAGTCATATAGCTTCTGTTGTTGCTTTGTAGGTTTTTCTCCTTGGAATGAGGATTGTATATAGCTTTCAGCTTTGACAATATATTTCCTTTTAAAATTTCAAAAAAAAATGTAGTAATTACTTTATATAAATAGTACTATTTATAAGTATAATATAGATATTTTATAACATATAGTTATTTATTATACAAGTACTATATCATCTAATTGTGTTATAATATTTACTATACTCCAAGTACTATACTAGAAATGAGAAGAATATAAGGCAAATGTACCTACTATATTAATTACACTATATATTTTTGTTTATGATATTAATATAATAAGTTATAATTAAGTATTAGTTATACTGTGTAGTCTACTATTTATACTAGTAATATTCTAGTATAAATAGTAGACTATATAGTATAATTATACAATATGTTAATATAATAAATTATAATAAATATATTTATTATAAACATAACAATGGGTATGTACACTATGATTATTAATAATTAATAATAATATTGATATATAATATTAATATAACTTAAATTAATATGTAACTTACTTAATTACAACTCATAGTAAGTTATTGTAATTTATACAAATAATCTTTCAATATAAGTATATATTGTATTATTGTATTCACATATAAAAGATACCGATAGTTAATAATAATAATATTATAGTATATTATAATAATTAACTTAATATAATTCCCACTATTACTTTATAAATATAATACTTAGTATGGTTAGGGTTATTTTATACAATGTTATAGTATTGTTTAACAATATTATAAAATTATAAAAAAAATTAGTATAACAATTTATAATAATTTATACACAGGTTAACCATAATGATTAATTTTTCATTATTATACATGAATCATTATTAAATAAGTCTACTAATTATGTAATTTAATATAATTAAATGATATTATACCATGATACTATACAATGTCATTCTTTATAATATGTATATTTTATACATGGCTAAATAGTAATTAATATCATTTTAAATATAATAATATAATGATAATAATTAATAATTATATAATTGGTATAATATATAATTTTACTTCTATATGTTACATATAATTATAAAATTGTATAAGTAAATAACACTCTAAATATAAAGTTGTATATAAATCATATTAAAATTATTATTGGATATTATTATTATCCAATAATAATATTATAGTGTACACTATAGTATGTATACTAGATACTTATATTATTAGTGTAATTTTCTCTTTTGGCTATAACATATATATATTATTGTAGGATAGTTATTTTATAGTCAATTATTTTATAACTATATGGTTAAACTCCATTATAAATGGTGTATAACATAATATACGTAATAAACCCTTGTATATTAATTATATGTCATTTAATCTTATACTTACACCTCACTAGTATACATTATTGTTATCCTATACGTACGTATATATATATATAGTATTAGATTTTATTATATCAACTTATATCTAATTCCGTTTACTTATCAAATAGGTATACTATTTATTAATAAATAGTAATATTATAATTACTAAATTATTATATAATTAATATGAATACATCATTTTTATAAATACAAGATAATATATACATAATCTATCATTTGCACTGTGGTTATGATATACTTTTAAATTGTATTGTATACATATTTATTAAATTATATTAAATTGATATTAATGTATAGGTTTTATGTATTATATATAATATAATAGTTTTATAATAAGTATATCGCTACTTACATTGTATGTATATATATATATATATTGTATAATATTCAATTACATATTTCACAATTAATCAAATGGTATCCTAATAAACTTTCTCCTCTAAATATATATATTAACAAGTACAATTAAACGTATATGTAGTTAGACCATACTAGATTTTATAATTATAACTACGTATATATGTACTATAATATTAAGATAAATATTTTATGGCAATTTAATCCAACATATAATAGCATAATCAAACACTTAAATAATTATATTACTACAAAATATGTATATTAATTGTTATTATTACAAACCAATTATTATATGTTACATTATAAAGATAATATAATAACTAGACTTAACATAGAAAGTCACAATATAGTAATTTTTATAATTATATATCTATACTATAATATGTACGGAATTAATGGGTTATATTTTACCTTATAATTAATATATAATTAACAATCAATTATGGATATATTAATCATGTATATAATATTAGTATATGTGCAATATAATACTCGATATTATATTACATATAATATACTGCTATTCGATCTGATTACATAAATAAGATCTACACAATTTCTATAATATCATATTTATATACATCAATGTAGTAAATTTTAACAATAATTTGATTATATAAATTACTATATAATGATATAATAGTAAGCTAATATTAATTAAAATCTTATAATATTTTTTAAATTAAATCTTATAATGTTATTTTAACTATAATATATTATACCCGTTGAATTATTTCTAGTAATTACATTTACTATAACATACATTGTATTAATCATTGTTAAGAAAATACATCAAAATAAATGAAAGTAAACCATATAGGCACACATTTACTGCAATGTATCTAACAAAATAATAATACTAGCTTGTTATTTAATTTTTATATCACATAATTATAATGTAACATTATTTTATCTTAAATTAATATATCTATTAAATGAATATGTTATACTAATATTGTTTAATATATAAATTTGTTAATATAAAATGTGATTATATTAATTTAAATTAGCTCTGCATAGGAAGTCAAAAAAAGTCCTATTCCTTCCAGCCCTTTATGTTATGATATGAACTCCCCCCAGCAATAATATAACAATAGTTAAACATGGAAATTTCTTAGGGATATAGTTAATATGGATATAATTATATATTATCATATTAATATTTTTATTCATATAGTTAAAAAATATTAAATATAAAATAAATTTACAAATAAAATGACACAAAAGTTAGGTTTATTAATATATATAATTAAAATTTATAATTAATTATTATTATTATGGCTATACGTAATTAAACATATCCATTACTATTAATTATACTAATTTATATTAGATATATGTGAATAAACATGAATTGTTATAATATTATAATTATAATATTAAAATTTACATATAATTATTATATGGTTATATATCTATATATATGATTGTACACATAAATATAGATATATAATAATTTTATAATACTTAAAATATAATAGCTTTAATGATGTTATAAATATATTATAACCTAAAATAACATAATAAATACTATTAAAGCCTATTGTTAAAATTTGCATAAATACTTAATCATTTTGTAATGATTATATTAATATCATTATATATATAATCATTACAAATTAATTAATTGCAGAACAATTTATAATAAGATATAAACTATTATTATTATTATATGTAATTGTACCATATCATGAAAGTACATTACGAGAATAAGTATATAATATGTGATATATCAAATAATACTGGCTATAATTGATTAATTATAAATACTTAACATTTATATATAATATATGGCATTATTTAGCAATATTAGTATAGGGTTGTTTTAAATATATATATTAATAATAGACATTAGTTTGTGTTATATCATTAAAAATAGTATTTATTAATATCAAACTATATTATATTACTTACATTTGATTGCATAAGGTATTGATTATATTTCCATATTACTATAATATACTATAATTAATTAATATATAAGTTAATGTATAATATACTAAATAATGCATCACTATAATAACTAAATTATTATCGTTATAATGTTATAATATTATATGTATTATCCATTTAATTATAATTATATATATATACCATAATTTATATGTTGATACTAATAAATCTTAAATTAAAATTTTATTGGTATGATTAGTAAATAATATAAATATTACTTTAATAGATAATATATTAAAATATGAATAATATTAATACAGTTATTATTAATATAATTGTTATAATACATTAATACAGATATTATTAATATAATTGTTATAATTATATTTTAACACGATTTAGTAATGTTATAATATAGTTATACATATTATAATAACTATATAATTGAACATTAAACATCTGTATAAATTTTGCCATATATAATATCAAATTGTGTATATTATCGTATATTATATAATATATAACTTATAGTAATTGTAGAATAATATAACTATTATTATATTTTAAATGTGATAACTAATACTATATTATGTATATTTTTAATTATACAAAGTATTATTGTAAGTTAGAATGTGGTGATTGTCTATAGTTACCCTAAGATTACTATAATTATAATAAAATATAACAATTAATACTAATTTATATTTTACTTGTATAATTTAACTATCAATATATTAAATACTATTGCAATAATATTATTTATATATAATATATTTAGTATTAATATATACAAAATGGTTAAATATATTTCAGTATTATATGGGTATGTGGGTATATAGTTTATAATAATATAGATCATTTGGTTAAACTATATATGTACTTACTATTTCAATTAAACTACTCATATACCCATATAATTACTATACATATATGATAATTTAAAAATATATATTATGTCATTATATGACACCTATACTAGTAATCATAATATACAATTGTATATTATGATTAATAGTATATAATATATAAATATAATTGGTATCATATAAATACTACTATATATTAATCATTATTATAGATATGTTAATTAACATGTTACCATTTATTGTAACCATTATCTTTTATAAAATATTAATACAATATTATTATTAATAATATATATTATATTAGGTTTATACGTTACTATAATTTGTAACTATAGTAATTTACATCATATAGTTACTTATTATAAAGTATTATATATATAAATAACGCATAGTATTCAATATAATTAATATAAATAAGGCAATTAAATTATATGTTAGTAATGATTATACACTTAATATATAATAAATTACGTATAATATATTAAATAGTAAATATAAACTATAATATGATAAATTTATTTGTAAAAACTTATAATAAATTAAGGGTTTAAGCTTAAAGTTATATATAATTATTAAGTAGTTATAATAATGTTTTAATAAATAGAATGTTTAACATAAATTATACGATAATATAATTATATAGTTAATTATTAATAAAAAGCTTAAAATATTATTTAAGCTTACATATAATACATTTTAAATATTACTTTTAATTGATAGTTTATATAAAATAACACTTAGTTTGTATGGCATAAATATTTCTATACTATTATAATATTAAAATCTTATAATAATTATTTAATACTATAAAAGTTAACCCTTAGCCCTAAACCCTAATTAGATATATTAATAAATGAATAATCATAAATCAATATAATAATTAAAATTTATATGATATATAAGCTATTAAGTGTTTAGCAAATTAATATAAATAATAGTTACATAATTTAGTAATAAAGGATATATAACACATAGAAATAATTATAATTTAATTTATAATTAATTTACAGTGTTATGTATATATCCTAATTTGATATATTATAAGATGAATCATTATAAATGCAAGCATAATATTAAATTTATATATACCGTAATCATTTTGAAATGTTAAAAGTATCGTTTAAATAATCTACTAATTATAATTATAGCGAATTTTTATATAACCAATTACTATATTCTTAAATTATATTTAATTTAATATAATTATAAAACATATAAGTTGATAGAGTGAGACGACCAATAAATATAAGCCTACTACATTAAGCTATGATATATTAATTATATATATAATAAGTAACTATTAATCACTATATTTTAGTCATATTATATACACTATTATTACTTACACCTATATCAGTATTTGAATGTACATTTTACTTAATATATATTATTAATTTATTATATAGTTAATTTAATGTTATTAACTTTATACATTATACTGTTTAGTATAATATTTTAGTAATATATACCTAAATTTATATTAATATATTTAATAATTTATAATATCACATTTAACATATTAAGTATTCTTTATAATAAAATTGTAATTTTATTAATATAATATTTATAACATATGAAAATTATATATTAATAAAAATATAATTATATAATACCATAATTAATTAATATAGTTAATATTAATTATATCACTTATATTCATGTAATTATAATATGAAAATATATTAATAAATAGCATATTAATAGTAAAAATATTGTGTACATATAGTAAATTAGTATATTATAAATGTATTAATCAATATTGTTTATAATAATTTGTATACCTATATGACGTTTATTGACTATATTAATGTGATATTATAATCGAACATTTAATAGTATTGTATAATCTAATAAATACAATAAATTTATATTATATGTATTGTTAACTTATTTAAGATTATATTACTATAACAATTAATTTCACCAAGTTATTAATCTATAATATAGTATAAAACTATATAATAAAAGGTTATATTATAAGATAACCATAATTAGTATTATTAATATATTATAACAATTTTGAATTATAATATGTGATTATATAAATATAAGAATAACTTGAGCATATGCGCAAATTTCACCTGGATGACCAATCTGCAATTCTTGAGAAGCTGCACCAGCAGCTGGAAAATAACAATTTTGAAAGTGAGGCATCCGTGTTATCCTCAGAACAGATTCAAGAAATTGTCCGGAGGAGGGTTTCACCTTTATTTATGCCAAAG
>JAOSBN010113731.1:0-10622 GCA_027563595.1 Erythroxylum suave
GAGGAGGAGGAGGGGGAGGAGGAGGAGGAGGAGGAGCAGTAGTAGGAGTAGCAGTAGTAGCAGTAGCAGTAGGAGTAGCAGTAGTAGTAGTAGTAGTAGTAGTAGTAGTTAGCAGTAGTAGTAGTAGTAGTAGTAGCAGCAGCAGCAGCAGCAGCAGCAGCAGTAGCAGCAGGAGGAGTAGTAGTAGTAGGAGGAGGAGGAAGAAGAGGAGGAGCAGCAGCAGCAGCAGTAGGAGGAGTAGCAGTAGGAGGAGTAGCAGTAGTAGGAGTAGCAGTAGTAGCAGTAGCAATAGCAGTAGGAGGAGGAGGAGGAGTAGTAGTAGTAGTAGTAGGAGTAGGAGTAGCAGCAGCAGCAGCAGTGGCAGTAGCAATAACAGTAGAAGTAGCAGTAGCAGTAGCAGTAGAAGCAGTAGCAGGAGTAGCAGTAGTAGCAGTAGTATCAGTAGTAGCAGTAGTAGGAGTGGTAAGTAGTAGTAGTAGTAGTAGTAGCAGCAGCAGCAGCAGCTTATTAATTTTATTATTTTATCAATTACATTTATTTTTATTTTCTATTAATTTTATTATCATTAATATTATTATTTATTTTATTATTCTTATTTTATTATTATTATTATTATTATTATTATTAATTGTATTAATTGTATTTTTTATTATTATTAAATTCCTTATTATTATAAAACAGTTATCGTATAGCTGAGAGAGAAAGAAGGGTTAAATTGGCTAGTTCATTTTAAAGATTAAATTCCTGAGGAAAGTAATCTAAATACCAAGAGGGTGGTGGGATTTAGAATCCAAGGAAAGTGCTACTACTTTCCCTAGATTGAGAAAGTTTTTACTTTCCTAACTACTAAAAAAAATGAACCAAACATAATAATATAACAAGCAAGAATCCATGCCAACCAAAGGTATTATATCTGACACCAATTTCATGCATTCTCTAAGGATAATTGGTTTTCTACATACTGACGAATTGTTGATCAAATTTTACAAATAGCTACGGAGGGAAGGGAGGGACGTAATCTTTTTTTTTTCGAGTCTCACTTATATCATATACACGTGCAAAAAATATCACATATATTTTTTAAAATAAAAATTATCAGGAATGTTAAGTTAAATTTTGAATTAAATATTTGTAAAATATTAGATTTCCTTTTGAAAACAATAAAATTCAGTTTAGCCATTTTATCATATATTTAATGAATTAATGCTAACATGATTCACAATGTCAATATAATTTTATATATCTATTTAATAATATAAAAGTACAGATTAAGTAACTCTTATTATAACTTTATATATCTATTTGATAATATAAAACTACAGATTAACTGACTTTGATTATACTCGACCTAATGATAGACGTAGGATAAATTTTATATTTTTAATTATGAGTTTTATTCAATCTTATAATAATAAAAAATACAAAACTCAATTAAATATTGTAAATTTTAATTTATTATAACTATAATAACCATTAATTTTTGTCAATTCATATAAGGCTTTTAATATTAGATTATACCATAATTTTTCACAAAAAATTACATCAGAAATCACATTTGGCTATAAAAAAATCATCATTAAAATTCTCAAGATCATTGCTAATAGTGATTTGCGAAAATTTATATTCGTCAGCAAATTCTCGTCGCTAAAAACTATAGATGACGTTTCACTTAATTGTCGTTAATATTTTTTTCTACTCTTTATTTTTGTAACAAAAAATTATTAACGATGTTTTGAGAAATTGTCACCAATACTTTTTGGCTACATTTAGTTTTCGTACCTAAAAATTATTAGCTACGTTTTCAGAAATATAGTCAAAAGCTTTTAGTTACGTTTCAAAAACATAGACGAAAGGTTTTACTTACAGTTTGAAAGCGTAGTCAAATGTTATACTATGTTAATTATAATTATTTGCGGCATTTAAAATCCATATTATTGTATATAATATTTAGATTTTTTTGTAGTTAATTCATTATACAAAAATAATTGATAATTTAAAGCATTATATATAAAAGTAAAATATCATTAAATTATACCAACAAAAAGAATATTCTTTTATACAAGATTTTAATTATAATCTTAATAATTTTTATAAACAAAATAATAAATATAAAGACTAATTTATAAATAACAAACACTAAATTTCAAAAAAAGTTATAATCTAATTGAAACACTAGCTAGATTTGTCCATATTTACGAGAGCATCATCGACTTTACGCACTTTATAATGAAGAACATGTGATTATGTGGAAAGCAATTTGAAAAGACTGCTTGCTGTGACTGGGACTGCAGCCATCACTTTGATCCAATTTAGCACAGAAAAATCACCAGATAAATTATCAAACGTGGCAAGAAGTGCATCAGGATGCGTCGTGCCAAGTATCATTATCTTCTTTTCCCTCCCACAAAAACTTTTCAGCAAGGGAAAACACTTCAAATCCTGTCAACACGTGGTAACCAACTATCAAGATGGGACCTTCATTGGGAACACCACCAAGGCCTTTCACTATCTTCCCATGATCTAGAATGGAGAACATAGCAGAACAAGCGGCAGAGCGCAACAACCTGAAATCAATGTGATTGTAATATCAGCTTTATCCACAGATAGACTAACAATATCAACAGATAGAATTAACCAAATATCTTCCAAGCCGTGTGGTTCACTCACAGAGAGGCAAGAATAGCCAAGACTATTTGAGATTTCAACTTTTTTTTTTTTCATGCAGCAATCATGTGTATAGTTGTTAGAAGTAAGGCTTTGAAAGCCAGAATAGATAAATGTATTGCATTACCCAATTGGCACCAACGTAGTTGTGCTCTAGGGTGTGAAATAACAAAGCCATATAGTTTGCATGCTAAGTGTTGCAGGGGCGAGATTATCAAAGAAGAAGTCATATAAATTAAACAAACAAGCTTGAGAATTCATTCCCAATCAGATTTCCCATGCTTCCAATGTGTGACCAGAAGTTCATGTAACAAAAGATCAGTCGGTTCTGCATACAAACCGTATGTGTCCTTC
The DNA here is from genome assembly GCA_027563595.1 of Erythroxylum suave. Lineage (NCBI taxonomy): Eukaryota > Viridiplantae > Streptophyta > Magnoliopsida > Malpighiales > Erythroxylaceae > Erythroxylum > Erythroxylum suave. Next base: position 3,019 of record JAOSBN010113731.1, read on the forward strand.
CTGTCACAATTTCGAATCAAACCAACAATCACCGTCAGCAAAGCCCGTTAGCAACACCACATTTAAACAGGAGGGATAATACGATAAATATAACCCACTTTTGTAGCTTGTCAAGAATCAACTCGAGAATCCTTCTCTAGCTATTGAAATCCGTTATCATTGTTCATTGGCGTCCCTGACCGAAGATAGCCACAAGAGCAAAAAAAATTAGTACATACACCACATCATCTTCACACCATAAGAAAAGAAAAGCAATCAAAACCAACCAGGGACTTAGTCGTGTCCTTTATTTTCACTTTTCCTCTCCCTTTCCTCTCAAAATCAGAAAGCACCAAAACTTCATAAATCCTCTGGGGAAGATTTCCAAAATCTTCGCTAAAAGCTTACTTTTAGCGATTTTCAAATATAATCGCTAAATATGTACCTTTAGATACCGATTTTCAAATTTTTAAATTTTGTCATTGGATTGTTTGGTGACTGATTTCAAAATTGTCACTAAATGCTTACTTTTAACAATGATTTTCAAAATGCAGCCAAAAAAGCATAGCAAAATATCCAAATTTAAATATAAATTATTTAAATTTAGATAGAAGTTAAGTATCGAAAATGTTGAAGCATTTCAACGAGATTAATATAATGATATTTAAAATTTTAAGTTATCTATGGAGAATGAGATTCTCTAATTAATACCTCCATAATTAAATTTTATAAAAAAATGGATTTGTGTAGGGAGGAAAAACATATGAGATAATAAATGATGCAATATTTATTTTATAGATATGCCTAGTAAAATGATTTACCTTTGATATGTTCTGATTAAATCAATTGACAAGATTTTATAGATAGATATTATAGAATGGGGAGACTTTAAAAGATTAAATTTAATGATTTTACTATGTGATATTTAATTGAAACATATATTATGTAGATCAAATAATAGAAAGTTATGAGGTATCCAAAAATATTAGATATAGTCGTATATACCCTAATTGAATGAAATGTATGTTTTAATGAAGATTTATAGAAGAATGGTTCTCAAAATAAATAGTGTTAGTAAGATAAAATTTGAATAAGTTCAAATCTTGTGACGATACGTTCAATTAGAATTGATACTTTTATTGATATATTTAATGTATAGTTGAAAGAATATGAGATACTGAAAGATTTACTTTTATAACTAAATTGAGGAGTTTATTTTAATACTTCCACCGATGTTCACTGAAACGGCCAAAACACCCATCTCTCTTAAGTTCGATTGGAACACACATTTACGGTTGTCACCATTATTTCCAGAATAAGCAGGTAAGTAAAGAACACTAGATTCCACGCTCCACATTTACTAGATCGCGATTGACTAAAGTTATCATTTATAACTTTATTCCTGTTAGGTTCCATCTGTCAGAATTATGAACAGAAGCTTTTAAAGAGGAGGAACCCAAGTTAGCACCTCTCACAAGAGTAGCTCTTAAACTCACTAAGAACCGATTCAAGTCATCAACCTTAGGAGAACCTCCATCCTCCGAAACAATTAAGATGGGTGAATCAGTTATTGTCATTCCTAATTTTTTCACAGAAGTAGAAGAAATTCGGTAACCCTCCTTCGTATACATATTGGCAAGCAGAAGTCTTTGCTAACGAGTAAGGAGGCCCAACTATTGGCGTGGTTGTCAATAATATGGTAGTTAGTTAGCTATAAAAAAGCGCAAGTAGCGTTGCAATAATACTTGGTCAATCGCACATCTACTCAATTAGTTGATAACATTATTGTGGTGATTAAACATTGGATAACAAGAAACTTTCACCTCCCTTCCAAATGAACCACATCCATTCGTCTTGGTTGGAAGCGACAGTTTGCATTAAACTTCTTTGTTGTGTCCTTCAGCGTACATAGTACAAAGTGTTTAGTAGAATGATAAGGGAGAATGAAGTCGTCTCTTTAGTGTAGGTTTTCTTTTGGAATATCATTGAAAGAGAATTTAACCTAATTATGTTTTTATATCAAAGATGAGCTTCAGTTGCTAGGTTATTCTTCGACGTGGGATAGTATCTGTCACCGCTAAATGAGGCAAACAAATTAGAATCTTGCTGTATATAATAAGGAAACTCACCACACACACTAATTATAGCACGCTGACTATTAACGTTAATCTAAGGTCTGTTTAAACAATAAAGATAAGAGTTATTAAGTGTTTATTATTATTTTCAGCAGCTGCACATGGTTATTATCTCCAAGTAACGGCACAATCTCTACATACGACTGAGGCTTTAGCGTAATTAATGTGATAATTATATTTAATTTGTGTCCTAGTGACAACTGTTGTGCTTTAAATTAAACCGTGAAGTAAACGAGTAACTATAGAACACGAATAAGCTCGCAAAAGTACATCTCCTCAAGTTAAATGTAAAAGGAAAAGAAAAATTGTTTGCCTTTATTTTGACTAAAGGTTAACACGTAGCCCTTTGTTTCGATGTAAATGTGTTTGTGAGTATGCCAAGAATTTAAAGTGATTCTAAACTAGGAAATAAGGAAAAAAGATATTGCGACTCGTAATTTAAGACTGAAATCAAACGATTGTGTATGCTAGAAAGGAACAAAAAATCTAACAGAAAAGAACTTTACTTTATGGATAAACAATTCGGCAAAACACAATGACGAAGAGATTGAAAATTACTGATGACAATTGAAAAGAGAATATTATGCTAAAAACTAAAGAATTGCCGAAAAAATAAATTGATAGATTTACTGAGATGCCAGGCTTTGATATGTGAGAGGTTGGACCTTTTTCTACTTCAAAACTTCTATTTATAGTCAAAACTGATGAGTGTCCAGCCTTGATCAAACTTGCAATCCAATAAAATTTTATCCTGCCAGATAAAGATAAAATTTGGATAAAATTTTATCCTGCCAGATAGAAATAAAATTTGATCTAGTGTCTATCAGGTTTATTAGCTCATTATCCTAAACTTCAAGACTCCAACTCCAACTCAAATTCTACTGCTTTCCTCTTTGCTGGACACTGAATTTTTTATGGGCCAAGATCAGTGGATTTCTTTTAGACTTCAAACCATGGGCTCTCTTTGGGCTTCGAATTTTTGTCCCAAAACAGTAAAAATGGGCCAAACCCATTCTTCGATATATACAAAAGGCTTCTAATTTTCTTTCTTTTTCCGATTAATAGGTTGTAGATTCTCACATTGATTTGATTTCTCCTAGAATGCAAACTTTGAATTATTAGGAAGCCATAAAGTCATATAATTATTTGGAGCAGAGCAGTTCTACTTTGCTAAAACTAGCAAACTTTTTTGGTCGAGATCTAGTCATCAACTTTTTTTTAATACAAGGAGAGAAACACAAAATTACACAGCTAATCGTAGGTGACAAGCCTCTAATATGTCCTCTAAAAGGAGTGATAGGCACTCTAAAAATATAACATCCAAGTTAGTGATCTGACCAACAACTTTAGATACAAGAGCTACTCTTTATATAACTCCAAATTAGCTAATAAAATAATAATAAGTATAATTATCTTCTTCTTTGAAACATGGCCATCAAATCGCTTTCATCTCTTACTTTATAAATTATAAAATTACTCTCCATTTCAACACACCCATCTCTTATCACTTGAAGAGTAATGGAAATCATTTGCCTTATCCTAATCTTTGTCGCACTCTCGTTGCTTGTCAAAACCATCTCTACCTTATTTTTCCATTCCAAAAAACCTCCCCTCAAACTCCTTGGTAAGCAAAACGTGATCTTCTGGCAAAGAAATAAAATTAATTTTCATTATATAATCAAAAATTTCAGATGTTCTACTTACATCGAAGGTGCACTTGTTCCCCCTCTTGTTGTCATTTTGTTGCATTCTAAGAGACGTCTTTGCCAAGTGTGGGTATATTATGCTCCCAGTATCCGATACGGCAACTATAGCAACTTCTATTTCAACGTTATAGACTTCCTTGAAATAAGTCCTCATCATCTGCTTTTTCAGCTTATTGTCTTCTTTGAGCAACTCCTCGTATTTTGTCACCTTCATAGCCAACTCGAAAAAGTATCTAAAATCTATGCCTTGAAACTTTTTCCTCAACTCCAGATCCAAACCTTTTTGCGCCATCTTCACGAACTCATTTTCCGAAATATTGATCCTGCACTTGTTTCTCATTTTTTTGAGCCTGGCAATGAAATCGTCCGCCTTCTCTCCAGTATGCTGAGTAAGCCTGGACAAATCCACGATACTGACTTCTGGTTCACTTCTATAAAATTGAGCGTGGAAAAGTCTTGTCATATCTGCCTAACCAAACACAGACTCTTTTGGCAGTGACACGTACCAAAAGAAAGCAACTTTAGTTAACGAATTTGGGAACAATTTCAAAAGCAGATACTGGTAGTTCTCATAGCTAGAAAATTTCGAGTATTGAGTGGTGAATCTCGCTATATGCTCGATGGTAGACTATCCATCTTCTCCAGAAAACAACGTAAAATCTGAAATTTTTACGCCTCTGGGAAAAGCTTCCATGTCAATGAATTCAGGATAAGGCTTCCTAAATTCAGGTCGAACAATTTGATTGAACCCGAGCCCATATAATTCTTGGGTGCAATCTCGCGCAACACATCCCTAGTAACGTGATCTATCGTCTGAGTATTTTGCCCATACATTGCTTGGCTTATGGTCACCGGCTACTGAACTTCCTGATGACCTGTACTCTTTGGGAATGTCTGCATATGATTGGCCACCAGACTCCTATTGCCCTCTGAGCTCATTACCTCTTCATAAAGGTGAGGTTAAGTCGTTGGTCCAGTGTAGCTGTGGAAATGAACAAGGGTCTTATTGTTGATAGATACCGGAGGCCAAGTAGTTTTCGGTGTCTCATGCCTTTTGTGTGGTGGCTAGTAGGTGGACACCAGCTGTTTCTTCTTGTTGGGACTGTCAATCCTGGTGGATTGCCACCCGAGCTCCTTTGCAAGAGAAGTTTCTCCTAGCTTCGCAACCTTGGCTGTCGACTTCTCACTTTCAATTGGAGTGGCCGTAGGTACAACTGAATGATTTTCTACTACCACTGGTAGCTTGTTGGCCTGCGATTCAGTTTAAAGCAGTGGCTTGCTTAACCCACCTCTGCCTATGCTTTTGTCTTTCTCTGGCATGACAGATTCACTGATCGCGCCCAAAATCTCTTTGTGATTACTCTGTGTCGTGTTAACCAAAGTGTTCAAAAGTGTGTCAGTTTTAACTGTTGATTTTTCTATGGCCTATAAAACCTTCATTAAAAGGATCTTAGTGTTACTTACCTGACTTAACTCAACAGAATGAGCCTGATCTTTTTGCGCTGCTATTGCAACGATTTTCATATGATCATCTCTACTGATGGAAATATTAGTACTCTGGCTAGATCGTGTTTTAATCATTGCGTACTCCCATCGAGCGTGCCAAAAATATGTTTGCCTTTATTTTGACTAAAAGTTAACACGTAGCCCTTTGTTTCGGTGTGAATGTGTTTGCGAGCGTGCCAAGAATTTAAAGTGATTCTAAACTAGGAAATAAGGAAAAAAGATATTGTGACTAGTAATTTAAGACTGAAATCAAACGATCGTGTATGCTAGAAAGGGACAAAAAACTAACAGAAAAGAACTTTATTTTATTGATAAATAATTCGGCAAAACACAATGACGAAGAGATTGATAATTACTGATGACAATTGAAAAGAGAAGACTATGCTAAAAACTAGAGAATTGCCGAAAAAATAGACTGATAGATTTGTTGGGATGCCAGGCTTTTAATATGTGAGAGGTTGGACCTTTTTCTACTTCAGAACTTCTATTTATAGCCAAAACTGATAGGTGTCCACCCTTGATCAAACTTGCAATCCGATATAACTTTATCCTGCCAGATAGAGATAAAATTTGGTCTAATGTCTATCAGGTTTATTAGCTCATTATCCTAGACTTCAAGACTCCCACTCCAACTCAAATTCTAATGCTTTTCTTTTTGTTGGACATTGAATTTTTGATGGGCCAGGATCAGTGGATTGCTTTTGGACTTCGAGCCATGAGCTCTCTTTGGGCTTTGAAATTTCAGCCCAAAATAGTAAAAATGGGCCGAACTTATTTTTCGGTGTAAGCAAAAGGCTTCTAATTTTCTTTCTTCTTCCAATTAATAGACTGTAGATTCTCACATTGATTTGATTTCTCCTAAGATGCAAACTTTGAATTATTAGGAAGCCGCAAAGTCAGATAATTAATTGGAGCAGAGCAGCTCTACTTTGCTAAAACTAGCAAACTTTGTTGGCCGAGATCTGGCCAACGACTTTTTTTTTGTATACAAAGAGAGAAACACAAAATTACACAACTGGTCATACGTGACAGGCCCTCAATAAATTCTCTGAAAGGAGTGATAGGTACCCTAAAAATGTAACGTCCAAGTTAGTGATCTGGCCAACAACTTTAAATACAAGTTGATGCCCATGTTTCTTCTTTGAAACATGGGCATCAAATCGCTTTCATCCCTTACTTTATAGGTTATAAATTACTCTCCTTTTCAACACACCCATGTCTTATCACTTGAAGAGTAATGGAGATCATTGGCCTTATCCTAATCTGTGTCGCACTCTCGTTGCTTGTCAAAACCATCTCTACCCTATTTTTCCATTCCAACAAACCACCCCTCAGACTCCCTCCAGGCCCTCCTACGTTCCCCGTCATCGGCAACTTCCTATGGCTTCGCAAGCCCTTCTCCGAAATCGAGCCTACCATTCGCAGTTTGCGCGCAAAAGTCGGCCCAATGATCACCCTCCACATTGGGTCTCGCCCGTCCATCTTCGTGGCCGACCGCTCTCTCGCCTACCAGGCCTTAATCCACAACGGAGTTGTCTTCGGGGACCGTCTGAAAGCCGATGCCGTCGCCAGGATTTTGTCTGCAAACCAACATACCATTAATACCGCTCATTATGGGCCTACCTGGCGCATCCTTCGCCGAAATCTTACCTCCCACATTCTCCATCCTTCTAGAGTTAAGGCCTACTCTCATGCCCGTTATTGGGTTCTGCAGATACTTGAGAATCGGTTGGGATCGGTGTCCAAATCTGGAAATCATGTTGAAGTTGTGCAAGAGTTTCAGTACGCCATGTTTTGCTTGTTGGTGTTCATGTGCTTTGGAGATAAACTTGATCAAAATCAAGTGAAGGAAATTGAGAGAGTAGAGCGAGCTATGCTGTTGAATTCTGACAAGTTCAATACGCTGAATTTCTGGCCGAGTGTGACCAAAATCTTGTTACGAAAAAGATGGGCAAAGCTTATGCAGTTGCGGAAAGACCAAGAAGATGTGCTGATTCCTCTGATAAGAGCAAGGAAGAAGATTTATCAAGAGAGACAGAGTGAGGCCAAGGAGGACTTTGAAAATGAAAAGGAGAAACTTGTTTTGTGTTACGTTGATACCTTGTTAGATCTGCAACTGCCTGACGAGAAAAGGAAGCTCACTGAAGAGGAAACTATGTCTTTGTGCAGTGAATTCCTCAACGCAGGAACGGATACTACTGCCACGGCTTTGGAGTGGATCTTAGCAAACTTGGTCAAGTACCCACACATACAGGGGAAGCTTTTTACTGAAATCAAA
>JAOSBN010113742.1:0-10621 GCA_027563595.1 Erythroxylum suave
AGCATGGAGATTAACAAGGATAAACCTGCTTTACTGTTAGATGCAAAAGTAAAGCTTGTAATGTTGCAAAATATTTAATCTATTTATAGTATTAAAATCTATTTAAATTACCATTAAATTGATAAGAGAAAAAATTTAGGATTTAAAAGATTGAATCAGTATTATATCGTTACGCCTCACATTTCAGTAAAATTAAATAATTTAAAATATGATTGAAATATATTGTCTTTTTTATTGAAAATTTTGAAGTTTAATTAAATAAGAGATTGTTAAACAAAATTAATTGATTTATTTTTGCTTATAAGAACTAATAAATTTACAAAAATTGATTAATTAATTAACAAATTGATCAATTTTCAATCACAATAGTTATTAAAGTAAATATGATCGAAACTTTAAAAATCGAATTGAAAATTGGACGATTCAAGATTTTTACAATTGAATTGACAAAGCTGGATAAGTTTTTTTAATCATTGATTAATTCAAGTATTCATGTTTAGTATAATTTAAAATTATAAATAAATAAAAATAATTATAATAAGTTAATATTCTAATGAAGTTTGTATTGTTAGATTATAGAGTATAAGAATTGTAATTATTTATAAAATTGAACATTTGTTTAATTGTATTACAAATTTGATTCTAATTTCTTTATTTTATTAACATAAAATGAAATGAAAATTTTAATTAATAAAATAACTGAATTATAAATTAATAAATATGATTTAAATTAAATGACTCTACAATTATTACTTCAATTTGAATTTAGATTATTAACTTATTAAATGATTTAATAATTAAAAATAAATAAGATTTTTAAACCCTACTAACATATTTCGTACGTAAATCTCACAGTTTTGCAAGACAATCGTTGCATTTCCAAAGATGAAGGTTGCGTTTGAATTTGCAGTGCGGTGGGGATAAATACTTATTCACTGCAGTTTTTAAACACAGTCACATGTTTGAATCTGTAGTGAACAACTGGAGGTTGGAGAAAAGTGTAGTGCTACCGCAGAAATCAATAAACAAAAAAAGGGTTGCTGTGGAAACTGCTTTTGCGGTAGAAATTTTAATTTCCATTAATAACCTTCACTACAAGTATTATTTTCCATTGTACTCTTAATTAATATGACTAATAATATATTTTTATGAAATATTTTATTTACTAAATTTATTTTATTTATATTTTCTTATTTAAATTTAATATTTTATATGACTAATAATATATTTTAATTATTTATAAAACAATTAATAGTTTATTAAATCAATGGACCTTTTAGTTATTTTACCTATTTTCAGTAACCACAATCACATTTGTCAAACACCTATTTTCACGTTTCAGCAATTAACAAAACAGCAATCTTAAATGCATAAGTACTTATTGAGATTGGAGGAGCAATGGCGGTTGACAACCTGCTAAAATTGACCTTATGAATTGATCAACCGCCATCACTCCTCCAATCCAAGCTGAAGTCTACAGTTCATAGATGTAACATTCTTTGAAGAATTGTCGTTGCGACTGCACAAAGACAATGTCTTGGTATCCTTGAAAAGCGCATTTGTAGAAGACATCAAGGTCAGAGGCCAATCGGAGAGCCACTATTAGGCCATTCAATAGACCTACTGCGTTGCTAAATGTAATGCCTCGAGCAACAAATCCAAGCCCATGTACTTCTGAAATTATTTTTCAAAGTATCAGGCATGTTTTTTTGGTTAAACGTATAACCAATCGTGAATTGTTAGCATATTTTATGCTGGTTTAGTTTAGATGTTATCCGTTTTTTGAATTTTGGTTAGAGAAAGACTGTATAAATTGAAAAGTTACTGATCAATAAAAATTAAATCTTCTCCATACGTATCTATTCCTAAAAAAAATCAACAGTGGTATCAGAGCTCTTTTGATCTTAAGGGACCTCTAAACCTACAAACCTATAACTCATAACTCATTTTACAGCTTCCCACACCATAAATCAAAAACCCCACATTAATGGATTCAGAATCATCATTCATTGCCATTACTTTGCCATTATTTGATGGTGGAAATGATCTAAGTTTGATTGTTAGAATGGAGGCCTTTCTTGAAGCGAATGACTTGTGAGAAGCTGTAGATGAAGACTACGACATTCCAGACTTGCCTACAAATCCAACGGTGGCTCAATTCAAAATCTACAAAGAAAAGAAGCAAAGGAAGTCTAAAGCAAAAGCTTGCCTGCTTTCTGCGGTCACACCAACAATTTTTTCTAGAATCATGACGTTCAAGACGAGCAAAGAAATTTGGGATTTCTTAAAGGAGGAATATGCGGGGAACGAAAGAATCAAAGGAATGCAAATGCTCAACTTGATCAGAGAAATTGAGATACAAAAAATGAAGGAGTCAGAAACGATCAAGGATTACTCCAACAAGCTCATTGCCATTACTAATAATAAGTTGCTTTATTCTCTGTTCTATGTTCTATATAACTTATAATAACATTTTTATATGATTTATACAAATTTGAAAATTTAGTTACTAAATTTAAAATTTTTGAAAAGTTTTGCACTAAATTGAAAAAAATTACTTCCTCTTTTATAAATAAAATATTTGAATTATTGATTTCACCACAAATTATTCTCTGATCAACTTATATAAACGTGGGCTATGTAAATTACTCTGTTCTCGCCTGTAACTTACGTAGAAACCGACTGGTCCAATGAAAGTAATAGATTTGGACCACGATTTCTTCTTGGTGAACTTCATACTAGAAGAAATTGATTTCCTCAAAGCCTTAACTAATGGACCCTGGGTAATTCTCATTCATACATTATCTATTCAACGCTGGCATCTTGAATTCAGGTTGGTGTAAGGCAAAATCATATAGGCTGTGGTCTAGATACACTTCCCAGAATTACCTATTTCCAGATACCATCCCATGATACTTACAACACTAGGGAACTTAGTTGGACAGACAGTGGAGATAGACGAGACTACCATGCTTGCTCAAAGGGGTAAATTTGCCAGACTTGCAATAATATTGATCTCAGTCGTCCGCTGCGACTGCACGTGGACCTAGATGGGGAGACTCTAATGGTGGCTTATGAGCATCTGCCCCAAAATTTGCTTCCATTACGGTATTGTGGGTCATGACTATGGGACATGCATGGCCAGGAAAACCAACCAAGTAGTACTTCAACAATTAAATCAAATTACAGGTGCAACAATTTCGATGATGGAGGTTCGAAAAACCAGCGATAAAAGAGAGACGTTGGAGGAGGTGACAACCGTAGGCTATGAACCATAGATTAAGGTCCAACAAAAACCTAATCGAAATCAGAAACGTCCACAAAACCAGCAAGCATCATGTCAAGCTATTGATGGCCATCGCATGCGTGGTTCATGATTCTCAGCACTGTCAGAAACCAACAAGATGGAAGGAATTAATGGTCAACCAACAGGTGCCCATTCGGTGGGTGTATACACTGGGCTTTAACAAGAAACGTCGGGATTCAATGTGGGAACAACAAGTATTCAGCCTCATGGGTTGCGGCCTATATTATCTGGATCCAGACTAAAATTGAGGAGTAAAAATATGGGGCAGTCAGTAGCCCTCAAGGAGAAGAGCCTTATGACTACTTCACACTCGACGTCTCTGCAAGTGTTGGAAGTCTCTACACAATTCCAGCCTCTACACTGACCAACAGAGAACCATACAACAATCAGACTCATCTCCCATACCGTTATCCTCTGTGACATTGCTTCGGTAGGGGAGACAAGTGGGAGTGTGAATGGAGGACCTTTGGGTGGCAATATGGAACTTGCAGACGATAGAGTTAATAGTGTGCAGCTACCTATTCTCTTGCCTTCCAAACCTCCTGATCTCAGCCAAGGGGAGATGCGGATGGACGACGACTTTGGTCAAGTAACAGTGGAGAAGATGGTATCGCAAACTCCAGGAGGTAGTACTGGAGAGTGTTGTGAAGCAATACCAGAACACCCTCAGGTATAGGTGTGTGCTCTCTCTTCCCCTGTTTATATCTTATGTCCTTATTACTTTGGAACTGTCAAGGGGCGGGAGGAACCACTTTTTTGACTATATTGCCGAACTATATTACCATTCATAAGCCCAGGATGTTAGTCTTAGTGGAACTGAGAATTAGTGGTCGGCATACTAATGAGGTACTGTGAAAACTGGATTTTGCTTTTTCTTACCAGGTCGAGACTGCAGGGTTTGCTGGCAGAATTTGGCTGTTATGGAACATAAACTTTGATTTCTTTGTGGTAGTTGTGAATCGACAATTTATTCACATACATATTAAGTATGGATCCTCAACTTTTGCATTTATAGCTGCATATGCAAGTCCCCATTTTGCCACTCAAAACTTATTATGGTCCTATTTGGGTTGGCTTGGAAGTCAAGTCTCCACACCATAGATAATAGGAGATTTTAATGCCAAATTGGACAGCTCCGATAAAAGGGGAGGTACTAAAGCCACACCGGTAGTGCATAAATAGTTTAAGGATTGGGTGCATTGCTGTGGACTTCACAATTTGGGTTATGTTGATTCTAAATTTACTTGGAGGAGGGGAAGGGTATAGGCTAGATTGGATCGAATATTATGCTCTTCGTCATGGTTAGGACCATCTTTTAAGGGACTAATAAACACCTGTCGTTCATTGGCTCCGATCATAGACCAATGTTGTTTGAATTTGATAGGAATAACCCAAGTGTCATCACCCCACCAGTGTTTTGCTTTTAGCCGGTCTGGTTAGCTCGTGAAGTGTTTGAAAAACTAGTCGAGGATCACTTGCCCCCCGCTGTGTCAAATCTGAATAATACCTTAACTGCTTTCTCTTCACACTTTATGCAGTAATCTTCCATCAGAAAAAAAAAGGTTATTAGCCAGGTTGGAAGGCATACAAAAGGCCATGGAGTATGATACTTCTGACTCACTCTTGGAGTTAGAGGATCAACTTCGAGGTGAATTAACTCAGGTCCTTTGTGAGGAGGAGATCTACTGGAATCAATAGTCCCGTAGTAAATGGATCTCCCAGGGAGATCGTAATACCAAATATTACCACAATTTAGCTATGACAAAATGGAAGAAGTTGAGGATAGAAAGATTATCAGATACTGATGGATAGATAATTTCGGATCAGATCCAAATGGGGCAGCTGGCCAAGACTTACTATAAAGTGTTGTTTGTTTCTGATGTAGATGGTACTCTCAGGTATCCAATTTTAGGGGCTTTTCCCATGTTATCAAAAAAGACAGTGCAGGCACTGATGTAGATAGTACTTTCAGGTATCCAATTTTAGGGGCTTTTCCCATGTTATCAGAGAAGACAGTGCAGGCACTTGTAAAACTAGTACTTATGCCAGAAATAAAGAAGGCAATTTTTGATATAAACCCAAACAAGGCCCCGAGGGTAGATGGGTACAATGCCTCTTTTTTTCAGCAACAATGGGGAAAGGTTGGTCTAATAGTGGTGGACTTTATACAAAAAGTTTTCAGTCTAGAGACGTGGGAGCCGGAGGTGAATAAAACAGTTACGATGTTGATACCCAAAGTACCTTCCCTGACTTCTATCGTTCAATTTCGGCCTATAAGCCTCTGTTCTATTTTATACAAGGCAATCTCAAAAGTAATTGTGAATAATCTGAAGCCTCACCTTGACTCTCTCATGGCTAATAACCTAAGCAGTTTCGTTCCGGGCATGTATATCATAGATAACATCATCATAGCTCAGGAGGCAATCCATTCGATGAGAAGGAAGATGGGGAAGACTGGTGTTATGGCAATCAAAGAAGATTTAGAAAAAGCCTATGACCGACTCAGTTTGGAGTTTATTAAAGACACGTTAAGGGACATTGGGTTACCACAATAATGACTCAGTCTCATTATGATGTGTATCTCTACGGTTTCCATGCAAATTTCTTAGCATGGGGCCCTATCTGATACCTTTACACTTGCCAGGAGTATTAGGCAAAGGGACTCATTATCGCCTTACATTTTTGTGCTATGCATGGAAAGATTGGGTCACCTCATATCCGATGAAGTGTGCAAAGGGAATTGGACACTGCTTCATATGAGTAAAACTGGACCTCCCATCTCACACCTCTTCTTTACAAATGACCTAATTCTTTTTGCGAAAGCATCTTCCTCTCAGGTACAAATAGTTCTGAGGGTATTGGATACTTTCTGTTGGACCTCAGGTCAAAAAATTAGTCCTGACAAAACCATAACATTCTTCTCCAAAAACGTCAGTCGGGATAAAGCTTGTCTTCTAAGCCATGCACTCTAGTTTAAAAGTACTTCCAACCTGGGAAAATATTTAGGAGTGCCTTTAATCCCTGAACGTACAACGAGGAAAACATATCAATACATTTTGGATCAAGCCCAGCGCAAGCTTGTCGGTTGGAGTTGTCGCAAATTATCTCTTACAGGATAGGTTACATTAACATAGTCTATTATCTCCTCACTTCTGATATTCATAATGTAAACGGTGAGATTGCCGCGATAGCTCTATGATGACCTAGAGAAGATTTTTGAGGGACTTTATCTAGGGCATGAATAATGGACAACAAAAAGTAAACATGGTTCGATGGGAGGCAGTTTGTCAACCTAAACAGGCTGGGGGTCTAGGAATTAAAAAAGTCCACACGTCCGATGATGCATTACTCATTAAGTTAGGTTGGGCAATACTTACCAAGCCTATTGTTTTCTAGGTTCAGATTATTCACGCCAAGTATCAAGTTGACGGCTATAACATACCTCTATCAATAGAAAGAAAAGGGGCTTCAGTTATTTGGAGAGGGATTACAGCTACTTGGAGGTTTTTACGGCAAGGCATCAAGTGGCAAATAGGAAATGGGCAACGGATAAATTTTTGGATGGATGTGTGAGCAGGATATTGGGGACCCCTGATTCTGGTCTCGATCTCTCAACCCCTGATAATTTGTTGTTTGCTTCAGTCAATGATCTGGTTGATGCGTATGGCGATTGGAGTTGGGCGAAATTTCAGCCATACCTCCCTTCTACAGTATGTGTGACCATTGCGGCTATTAAGCCACCCAAAGACGTCCTGGGGGAAGACCAAATAATATAGGGACCAGAGAAGAATTGGAATTTCATAGTAGGTACTGCTTATGACCTCTTCGATAACAACACAGTCGACGATAACTGTAGGATTTGGAACAATATATGGAAATGGCTGGGCCCCAGCAAATCCATTTGTTTATTTGGCTTTTGGCTAAAGGAAAACTGCTAACAAATCAACAGCGGGTGGTTCACCATAGCTCTCTAGACTCCAATTGTCAGTTCTGTAACTAGGAAGAGACACTTCTGCATGTCTCTTACATGATTGTAATAGGGTTACTTCGTTTTGGCATCAATTTCCTTCAACGATAGTCGATCCCTCTTTTTTCCAACAGGATGTAAAGACGTGGTTGATGGTCAATCTTGATAAACCGAACCTAATGCAGAGGTTTGAGTGGGTTACTATCTTTGGAACCTCCTGTTAGTTCTTATGGCAATGACAAAACAAGAGTATATTCGAGTAGGATTTTTAGTGGCCAGTTTTAGGTGTAAAGGAGGTATTAGATTATGTTGACCGGATCGAATAGGTCAGAGTTGTAGTGGGACGAGCCATTCCAGAACCGGGAGTCCCACTGGGCATCTATTTAGAATGGTCTAAACAGATGGAAGGTTGGGTAAAAGTCAATATAGATGGTGTACTTAGGCATGGATTGGGTATTGCTTCTGCTGGAGGTTTGATTAGGAACAACATCGAATATTGGTGTGGTGGCTTTCTGCTGAATATTGGAGTGTGCTTGTCTTTGATTACTGAACTTTGGGGAGTTTTTATAGGCCTCCAATTGGCATGTGATCTAGGATATCATCGTGTGGTGCTATAAATTGATTCTTCAAAGGTCATTAACATCTTATATTTGTTTGAGCGGATGTTGACTGCTGGTAATTCCTTGGTAAGGAGCATTTGGGAACTGCAAAGTCGAGATTCGGCCATTCAATATCAGTATATTTATCCAGAAGGGAATAGGTGAGTTGACAAATTGGCTTTTTTAACCTCGTTTGCAGGTCCTGACATTTATGTGCCTCAAGATATTACCCATGCAAAATATTGAGCTTCTTCAACAAGACATATAGTTTTTTATTTCGTAGAAGTACGCGTCAGTCTGTATTAGAGTTTATTTCTTTTGTTAAAAAAAAGAGAGTTGTAGGAACCAAAATTTGTCTGATGTATAGAAAATGAAAGATTCCTGTTTGCGTCATCTCTACTGATATACGCACCAAAAGGAACCAATAGCTAATAAGGCCAACATGTCACCTCGAAGCAAAAAGAGTACTAATTATAGAATCAGTTTCTGATTTGCTGGTCCTAATCAAACAGGCTTACAAAGTTCAGTTATGATAATAAATCTACAAAGAGGAGAAGAAACCCGCGTCTGGAATCTAGAATAGAATGCAAGCATCAGCTAATTGAGCATTTATGTTGACCTTAATCAAAGCAGAGTCTTTGCTTCACGTTAAGTAGTGGCTATGATACGATTAAGTAATAAACTGCACTTACTTTTTAACTAGATTCAGGGCAGAGAGGGAGTGATCAAATTAAATGCTGCAAAGAGAGAAATTTAAAAGTGTCTTGCAATTTTTTAAATTTAGTTTCAAAATGTTTAATTTAATGGCCAATTTGTGAAATTTAATATAAATCAAGATAAAACAATATTGTTTTTGGTAATGTGACTTTTATGTGGTCTTTGGAGAATATGTTGTGTCATTAAAATCAACATTTCGACTTAATTAAAAAATTAACAAAAAAAATTTACCATAATTTAAGTAATTTTAAAAGGTTAACCTGGTAAACAACTCAAACGAAAACCTTAGAACATAAACTTGGAGGGGCGCGCCAGGCTCTTGCAATAGTGCAACGCATGGGCGACGCTCGAGGTTCTCAATAGCAAGCTATTGTTTAGAACCTCCCCCTGGAAAAATAAATTTAATATCATGTGGGTCAATGACCCACGTATCAGATATTAAACTGATAAGAACAGATACTACACTTGATCTTAGCCAAAAGGCCGAGAAAGGTATGCCTTTGAATGAGTCCGAGTTCGTAACTTATAGTCCTTTCTGCTCTTTATCCTTCTCTCTCTCCCGGTATGGCATATGTTCTGACAGCCTTATGTCAAATCAGCTGCCAGTGGATTGTCTCATTGATAACACAATCATTGATACGGATGAGAAAAATTAGCATAAGGTGAACAAACATTTTAGTTCCTTTATGAAGTCTCTGTCCTGCCGAAAGTACAGCTTGTACTGTTGCAAAATATTTACTCGATATATAGCAATAAAATCGGTTTAAATTTTTGTTAAATCAGAAAAATAAAAAATTTAAGATTTAAAATATTTAACTGGCGTTATAATATTATAAGTATAATGAAAATTTAAATAAAATTAAATAGTTTAAATCCGCTGAGATTGCAGTTGCTCTCGCAGCATCTTCTTTGGTGTTCAGTTCATTGGATGCTGAATATTCTTTTAAGCTCCTTAAAAGAGCTATGAAGGTAACAAATTAAGGTTCTAAATTCCGGACATTGTGTTACAGTTCCCATGACAATATTTAACATTCATATACGAATAATTCAGGTGTTCAAATTCCTAGACACTTACCGAGGATCTTACAATGATCGTCTTGCGCAATGGGTGTGTCCATTTTACTGTGATTATAGTGGCTACGAGGTGAGGAAGTTTCAGAACTTATCATAAATGTTTTCAATCGTTGTTGATGATAATTAATAGCCTAAGAAGTGATTTGCAGGACGAACTGGTTTGGGCAGCTGCCTGGTTGTTCCATAATTTAAGATTTTGAGTTGAATGGTCCCATAACAGCTTATTAGAGCATTTAAGATTAGTAAATGACCATTTAGATCAACAATAAATTACTAATTAATATTTCGTCTTTGTGACATTTCAGTATCTCCATTATCAATTTCAAAAACATTAACAAGATCTAGTAAATGAATATAGATAAAACTGACTTAAAATGATAAATTAAATTTGAATTAATCGGATTTAGATTAATATGTTAATTTCAATTTGAGTTTGATTGAGTTTGATTGGCATATTTAAGAGATCAATCCATTACCTATCCGAGGTAAACCCTTTACCATCCCTTATAAAAGCCATCTAATCAAGTTACATTACGAGACTTCCTATATTGTATGTGGGCTCCTATACAAAAATGGTGGAAGTAACCTGCAGCACACGACGGCTATATCATTTCTTGTTCTCAACTATGCTCTTTACGTGAATAAAACAAACAGGCAGATTCACTGCGGTAATGTCAGTATAGCTCCAGCCAGGCTCATCCAATTTGCAAGAGGCCAGGTACACTGTTAAACACCTAACTTAACCGACATTGTTGCTTCTTCAATGGGGTAGCAGCAGGGGCGGAGGCAGAGAGGGACAAGCCCCCGCTTGAGCCCCGGCTCCCGCTCCCGCAACCGCCAGCCAGCCCGCCTACCACCACCGTCCGACCGCCACCCAGGCGCCGACAAGCTCTGAAGTCTGATCTCCCGTTGCTGCGTTGCACCCAGCACCCGCCACTCCAAAATGGCAAATAAAGT
>JAOSBN010113752.1:0-10621 GCA_027563595.1 Erythroxylum suave
AATTGAAATTTCATATGCACTAAATTGGCACGAAAATGGAATTTGAATATGAACTGAATTGGTATAGAAATGTGGTGCACCTGTGTATTAATTGTTGTTCAGCCTATGGTATACTGTTAGGCCTCCTTGTACATATGATTATACCGATCAGAGTATGTCCTAACGTGTATGGCAGTATCTGGGGGGCGTCTATCACTAACAGTGGTTGATGTCAAGTCTGTCAGTATGCCTTGTGAGTGACCCTCTATATTTATGGAGTATATATTATTCCAGTACCGTTATGGGTAAGCGATGTAGAACCAGCTCTGTAACCACTTATTTCTATGTAGTGTCAGCACCGTTATGGGTAAGTGATGCAGAACTAGCTCCATAACAGTTGGTATATAGTGGTTAACCTAGTGTGGGTAAGCAATGCAAAACTAGCTTTGCTACTAGAGGTTAGCTAGGCACAAGTAAGCGGTGCAGAGCTAACCTTGCAGCCTTACACCTAATGGTACCAAAGAGAAAGTTAATGAAACTATCCATTTCCATCTCTATTTACCTTATAAGAAAAGAGGAACTTGATTATGTTTTACATGTGCATTGATTACATGAATTTGTTATGTCAGAACATTCATTATTGCTTGAAAAGAAAAGAAAATTTTCTTTGTTCTTTATAGAGGTTAATGCTTGTATAAATGTTTTAAATGGAAATCATAACACTCACTGAACTCATTTAGCTCACCTTTTATTTTTTGTTTTTTCAAACTTTAGCCTCCTAAGTGCACGCTCAGGGATTTCAGTAGCTGGGATTCTACCATTTGAGTAGCTACCTTCGTCATGTGTGACTGTGTAGACAATTTTGCTTGTGCATTTTTTTTACATGTATTGCATAATCATGAACATGTTTTAAACATCTTTTGTGTAAAGATAGATTATAAATGTTTTACTACGTATAGTTTATCATCTTCGTCAATATGTCCTGATCTTGGTTTGTGAAAATATGGTTATTTATAAATGTTCTTTTCTTTAACTAAGTGTATGATTGTGTTTGAACTTTGAGATTATTTTTGAATGGACTTGAAGTCTAGAAGTAGCAGTGGTGCTTTGGTTAAGTGGATAGAAGTGTTTTGAATTGCTCTTCAGGAACTTAAAAATTTTGGTTTTATTAAATAACAACTATTATGTTGTTGAAATTTTTTATGAAGGTTACTTTTAAAAACTTCCACAACTATTCCTTTTTTTCTTTATATTGATTTTAAAATATTTTGAAGAAAAAGGGAAAAGGTTTAACTCCAGGGGAACTTTCTAGTTGGATTAGAAGTCAACTAGAGGGTTTTTATAGGGTACCAGGCAGATTACCTAGTCATCAAGAAAGGGGTTTGTCAGTGCTGGTATTAGAGCCAAGTTACCCCTTTTTATTTAATGCATTTGCAAATTTTTCTTGAAATTCTTTTCAAAGTGAGGTGACTTGTAAAATGTTGTGATTTACATGCATATAGTTCAGGACAAGAAAGTCTTATACGTTTCCAATTTGTCAAATGCATAGTAAGATGTACAAATAAGGCCGTGGACGTCCCTATAGGGCCACACCAATAGCTCCTACACCTGAGGCACCATTAGAAAGCAAAGAGGAACACTTACTAGACTTAATGACTATTTCCATGAATCAACCCCATTCTCAACCATCAAGGTTAGTAGAACCAACTGGAAGAAATTTACCATAGAGTAGATGACTCAAATATTTGTCGTGACGGTGCTGGAGTGACATAAAAGTGGAGAAATTTTTAGATCTTCCATTGAGTGGGTATGTAAACTGGGTGTAGAGCCTTTTGATGGGAGTGGAGATCTAGAGAATGCACTCGCATGGTTAGATCGGGTTACGAAGATATATCGATTTGTGGGATGTACAAATGAGTAGAGAGTGGTACTTTCCACCTTCCTCTTTAAAGGTAAGACAAAAGATTGGTTGGAAGCTATTGAGAGATGTCATTCAGATGGGGTTTCTTAGTCTGATTTTCAGAGAGAGTTATCTGATAGGTTTTAGCGTAGAGTTACAAGGATGCCTTAGTAAGGGAAATTTTCCATCTAGAGAAAGGTCTATTGTCAGTGACAGAACATCAGAAGAAATTTTCAAAGGTTATAAGACATATTTCGTTTATTACTGATAGTGAAAAGTAAAAGTGTAAGAGATTTGTTATAGATTTGAAACCTAAGTTGAGGATCCATTTGTCTCTAGCATCACGGACACATAAAGGGGAGTTAGTGGAAGCTGCAATGAAGGTGGAAAGAAATATAGTGGCGATCACCCAAACTATAAGATCAGAATAGAAGCGCAGTACACCTTAGCTCATCTCAGGGTTCAATAAGAAAAACCAAGTCAAGATGGATCTGTGGCCAGAGGTTCAGCTGAGGCGGATCAACTAGTTAGGGATACTTTGGGTCACCTCATAAACCCAAGGATTTTTGTGACACTAAAACATAAGTGCCAGAGTGTAGTACTTGTGGAAAGAGACATTTAGGCTAGTGTCAAATGAATATAATGGGCTATTTCCATTATGGATAGGATGACCACTTAAAGAGAGATTGTCCTTAATGTAGGGAGATCAGTGGTGAGATCTTCAACACCTCCGTGGTTTTTAGACAGGGAAGTCGAGATTCTCAAGCCAAAAGGTCAAGTTTTCTTGTATCCAGCAGATGTTTAGGAGGTAAGGGAGCAGCTCCTAGAGAGAAGGCAGGTAAACCCCACACGCAAACTCGAGTCTTTGCAGTTACTTGGAAAGAGATAGATGTAGTCAGGGGTATGATTTTTGTTTTTGGGCATGATGTATATGGTTTAGTAGATCTCGGTACTACACACTCTTTTATGACACTAAATTTTTTTGCAAAATTATATGTCGAACTTCAATGGCTAGATAGTGGGATAATAATATCTATTCTAGTTAAAATCACACTTTTCACTAAAAGAGTGTTTGTTGGCAGTAAAGTAATGATTGATGGTCAAAAGTTCTTAATAGATCTTTTTATATTAGACATCTAGAATTTGATATTATTCTCATAATAGATTGGCTGACAACACATCATGTAGTAGTGGGTTATTCTAACAAGGAGGTTAGATTATGTCAGCTAGGGAATCCAAAGGTAATATTTCGTTGAATACGAAAAGTTCTCTGCATAAGTATAGTGACTACTATAGTGGCTAGGAAAATGCTCAATAAAGGATGGCAGGGTGATAGTTGTGCATTAGTGTATGTTTTTCCTAAGTACTTGGCATGCTTTTCTTGCATAATAGATTATTATTGATGTGTTTAGGATTTATTTTGTATGTTTTTGTTTAGTTTGATCTTTTGTGTGTTCTTTTATGTTTGATGTTGATTTAAGGTAAGAATTGATCATTTTGGTCTAGGAACGGAGGTTGGCCACATCTGGGATTAAGTTAGAGACCAAAAGAGGAGAATAGAAGTGGAAGAATTATAATGCAAGAACCCACGATTGTGAGTTTCATGCCAATTCCCACAATCGTGGGATGTCTAACCCAAAGATGTAACCAGGTTCACTTATTTTTCGATTTTTTGGCCTATAAAAGGTTAAAAAAAAACCCTATGGGAGAGAGCTTGGAGTGAGACTTGGCCCCTTGAGTAAAAACGTAGGTTTAGCGCTTTATGAGAGGTAGAGATTCAAGGTTTATCATCCATAATTGGGAAAAGAGCATACCAACCCTAGATTTTCCATATTCGAGCTAAGAAGAGAAGGATCTTGATTCAATTTGTTTTCTTTCTTTTTTTTTCTCTTCTAGCTTTTGTATCATGGAATATTTAATTGTTGAGGATGTTATGGACATCATGAGTGGCTAATTTATTTGTGAAGATTACTTTTGAACTTTTTCTTAAACTCTTATTTATTGATTTGAATAAATGAAGCTTTTGATGAATGGTTAAATTATACCTTGCATTATATTGAGAGATTGAATTGGGTTATTTGTGGAGTTATACAGCGACAGTTGGCATCCTATAAATCCTACATTCATCAAGTTAATTAATTTGTTAAAAGAGAGATCTTGGCTAATTTATTTGATCACCTGTAGGATAACTTCATAATTAGTTGCATTGGTGGATTGATTTTATAAATTGAGAGATTACTTAATCATCTCCGTTTAATTTGTCTAGGGGCAATTAATTACACCTTGAAAGAGGGTAGCTAATACATTAAGACATCTTAGGTGAGGCACAATTCAATTAATAAAATAGGAGGGAGAGAAGATAGGGAAAAAATGATCTCTAGTTCTTAAGATCTTGAATTCGAATTTTCTGTATTTTTGAGTTGTCAATTGAGTTTTGTTAATTGTTTAATTTAATTTAATTTTCCAGTTTAATTTTATAAAACAAATTTGGTTCTTAAATAAAAATTAATTTGAATTGAGTGGTGTCTAAGCACAATCAATATGAGATCGATATCTGCTTATTACTACAAGTCATGACCCGTATACTTACGGTTTTAAATATATAACTAGGAGTTGTTTCCAATCAACAAGTTTTTGGCGTCGTTACTGGCGATTGTTTGTTTAACATATTGTTTAGTTTAATTGTTTTTTTAACATCATTTTTAGTTTAAATGACTTTGATTTAAGAGTTTTTGATACATTTCCTTATGTATTTGCAGGTGCACGTACATAAGGAGCACGTGAAGATTGACAAAAATTAGTGAAAAAGAGTTATCTGATATCACAAGACACGAATAAGAGTTAAGAAGAGAAAAATGTCGAGATATTATATAAAGAAATATGGCTGAAGAAGGAGAGCAAGGAGGAAATGAGAGGACATTAATAGATTTCATGAGGTTAGGATTCAGTTGTCAAGGACTTGCAAGGCCAGCGATTCAAGCTAATAATTTTGAGATCAAGCCTGCACTGCTCATCATACTTCAGAATAATGTGCAAATTTATGGGTTATCCAATGAAGATCCAAATGCCTATATTTTTTACATATTTACGACACTTTCAATTTAATGGGATGTTCGATGATGCTGTGAAGTTGCGACTATTCTCTTTCACTTTGAAAGATCGGGTAAAGGTGTGGTACAACTCGTTACATTCAAGGTAGATCACTACTTGGGAATATTTAGCCTAAGCATTCCTCACAAAATATTTTCCGTTGACCAAGATGACAACGATGATAAAGGAGATCACGAATCTTCAGTATAGTGATGGGGAGTCTCTATATAAAGTCTAGGAGATTTAAAGAAATACAAAGATGTTGTCTCCACCACAAACTTTCGAGGGATTTCCTATTGCAGACGTTCTACAATGGTGTAAATCAGAGCACAAGAAGAACCACAGATGCAGCTGTTAGAGGTTCTTTGATTAGGAAGACTATTGATGCAGCTTATGATCTTCTGGAAGAATTAACGAGCAATAGTTGCATATGGTCACCGAGAGGAGTAGATAGGGATAAAAGCAGCAAAAAGGTATGATCTTAATTGACTCAATTACTGCTTTGTAGGCACAAATCACTACCTTTATCAAACCGTTGAGCAACATGCAAGGAGCACCTTCATCTACAAAAAAAGCGATGCAAGTACAGTGTGAGCGAACAACTATAGCACAACTGAATGTTTCTTATTGGGAGCTAGTGGTGCAGAACAGGTAAATTACTTAGGTCAGCCACAAAGGGGTAATAACCTTTGCTCGAATACTTATAATCCGGGGTGGAAAAAACATTCGAATTTTTCTTAGAATACTAATAATACAGGTGACCAAGCAAGATCGGAAGAATCTCCTAGACTTCAGCAAGACTAAATTGGATCGATAGAGAGATAAATGGAAAAATTGATGGACATTTTGGGTTTCAAACAAGTAACTCAAGAAGAGAATCAGAAGAGAATGTTTGCTAGCCAGGAGGAAAGCCAAAAGAGGATGGAGGTGAAGTTTGATTAAATTGTGAAGAACCATGCCTTATCCATCCATAACTGAAAGATCCAGGTAGGTCAACTTGCTAACGTTTTGTCTTCTAGAAGTGCGGATAGTCTACCGAGCAATATTGAGTCCAACCCGAAGGAGCATATTATGGCCATCACTCAGACTCAGGAAAAGAAAAATAAGCATGTGAATGAGAGAAGGACAAGTCATTATGGAATTCTTTCCAAGTGAGCTCGCAATTAAGCTAATCGAAGAGCCTCAACTTGAAATTCCATACCCTATTCTAGCTCAACGGAAGTCAAGTTCAAGTAGGGCAATGAGGAATTTTAAGGATGTTGAATCAAACAAGGTTGAGGATATAATGAAACAACTACAAACAAGGCTTATATTAAAGGACTAGTCAAGAAGGTAAAAGAGCAAATGGTGGAAGGAAATCCAAACATAACACAAAAGAAAGAGGACCTAGGGGATTTTTACATTCCTTCTAGTATCAATGGGGTCAACATAGATAAAGTATTCGTAGGTTTGGGAGCAAGTATCAAGATGACGCCCTACACTTTTAGTCAGAAGTTGGGGTTAGAAGAGTTAGAACCCAAAAAGATATTAGTAAAAAACAACCAACAAAATAGTTCATCAACTGAAAGGGATTATTAAGAACATGTGAGTTTGCTTAGTACTTATTTGGATTTTGTTTGAGTTTTAACTTGTTTTCTCTTTGAATTTTTTGTTAGTTAGATGATCTAGAGGTTTTTTTAGGTTATGGGACTATTGAGAATGTATGCTAAGCTTGGAAAAGGCTTAAGAATTTGGAAAAATTAGAGCAACCCACGACCGTGGGAATTGGTAAGTTTCCCATGACCATAGGAAGGTTCTCCAGAAAGTTTCTAGAGCCTTGATTTAACTTGGTACGGTAAGCTTTTGGAGGCCGAATCAAAGTATTCTAAGAATTGCACTATAGGGTGCAACCTTGGGTCGTTCACTTAACTAGAACCTAAACAATTGAATATAAGTTAACCTATATGTTATGCTATGCAAACTAATTCAAAGAAAAGGGGAGGGGGGGTTCGATTTTTAAACTGATTAATAGAACTAATTTAAATGTAAAAACGAATGTTTTTGGATTTAAGGGATATATAAAACTGAAGGACAAAAACGCAAAAGACTATATAGTGATAAAGTCCTCTTGAAAGTGAGTTTTGGTCATCATTGTTCGAAATTGATTAAAGAGAGAGTAGAAATCACTAAGCTTAAAAAATGTGAACCTTCAAAGACTTTTCAAGTCCAGGATCTTAATCAATGAGACTCCATTTTTTTAAAATCCTGTTAAGTGCTCTTAGTGTGTGTAGTAAGATTAGCTAATGCAATCGGTCAAATGAAATCTAAAATCATCTCAACATCAAACATAACCATGTAAGATAAGAGAGAATAAAAAAGATTTCAAATAGAAATATATGAAACTTCATACAATTAAGCTCAAAGTTCTACATAAACCAATCCATCCTACACATAATGAATATCCAACATTTGATTAAAACTATAATCAAATAGCTCATTTACAAACCATAAATCCTAGACCTAGGATGTATAAATTCATATATGAACTATGGATAAAACTACTCCCCTTTTTCAGCCCATCGAACTCTAGCCATTGTTGCACCTTCAAGAGGAGAAGAAACACTAGCCACTCATAGAACCCAGAAACTTCACAACTTGGAATGCATCTAAATCACCAATGGTGGAGGTTTAATAGTGGAAGAAACCATGGAGGAGGTAAGAGTGTTCTGCAGAGAAATGATGAAGGAGAGTGTCAAGATGATGTTCATCTTCGTCCATCCTAGCTATTTATCCCAAAATAGGGTTTTTTTTAATGATATTCGGGTTGAGTCATATGTATGGGTAAGTGAAGTTTCCAAAAATGACTAAGGTTTCATGTTTCTATTTCAAAGTTTTCGCCGCAGTGAAGTGATGAGTTCACCGCGGCCAAATTTTCCCAAATGGTCTGAGCTATTGATTTGAAGGTTTTGCCGTGTAAAGTGATGGGTTCTCCGCGGCCAAATTTTCCCGAAAGGATTTGAGCTGTTGATTCATATGTCTCACCGCGGTAAAGTGGTGAGTTCACCACGGCTAACTTGTCCCAAAGGGTCTTCTTCTTTGATTTTATGGCTCGACAATTTCTTGTTCTTCACTCTTGGCTCCACTTCTTGAGTGTCCTGCAATGAAAAACAATAGTTTGCAATATCAATTGTCCTATAAACCAAGTGAGTGCAATTACTAATTAATTATGACAATTTTACCCTCAAACTATGTTAATTCAAAACAAGCACTCTTGAAATAAATGAAGCACAATATCCAACAAAAAGAATCGAAAAGTACAACAAAAACTATAAAAATAGCACTGAATAATATAGAAAACTTGGGTTCAATCAAATTCCCCCACACTTAGACCTTTGTACTCCTGGACAAAGCTCATCAAATTCAAAGGAATACAAGTGAAAAAGGAAATACTAACCATACTTAGAAATGAGAGCAGAAAATTAATAAAATCATTTTCTTCAAAATCAAATAAAGCAAATTGAAAGAACGTCAAGAAGATCAACACCACAAGTGTTTAAGTCGAGAGATTGAGTAAAAGAGAGTTATCTCAAGGAAAACTATTTAGCTCTCAACTCACTTGTCTTGGGGTAATTTTCTCTCTAAAATCTGCTTAATTTATTCTCTACCATAAGCTTGTGATAGTTCTACCTCTCCACCACAAGAATTATAATTTTTGCAAATCAAAAGGACTTTCAGGGTTGTAATGATGAATGAAGGCTAAGTGATATGGATGGAATAAAAGAAACAAGAAGAGTGACATGCATCACAATTATAATCTCATGAAATGAGTGCTAGCTATTCTAAAGAAAAGATTTAAAATTATAACATAGCAGTTTTTTTTTCAAATATACCGCAAAACGATTATAAAGGACAAATATCATAATTAGACTCAAACCAGATTCCTCAAATGTTAGAAAGAACTATTTAGGACACTTAAAACTGGTGCATTTAAAGTACCAAAGTTCTCACTATTTATTCTTTACTGAACTATGGTAGTAGCACACCATCACACTGGTCTAGTAAGAGACATTGGTTTTGCTTTTCCCTTTTTTTTTCAACCTATGAATTCTACTTACAAACACTCAAACTGAGAAAACTGGAGATAAAATATTTACATCATTTTATAAAAGTGTGCATGCACTCAAAAAGATGGTTTAAGGGGGCTAACAATGGTAAAGTGTATAAGGGTTGTGTTTGGGTGAGAAAGGTTTTGCAATGAACGCCTCTTTCATTTTCAAAAAATTTAGGTCATCAAGCCTTAAGAATTAAAACAAGTTCTAGAGAGATATAAAATTAAGTAGATACACACAAATGAAAGAATTCAGGCCCAAATATCCTTCCAACAAGGTTAGTGTCTCAATTAAGCAATCTCAAGGTTTAAAAATGCATAGCGCACCTTCCTTAACGTACCCTCACTTACTTCTTGTTGAAGATATTAAAAATGAAATTAGTCAAAATTTAACTAACATTAAAAAGCATGGATATTTTTCCAAAAGCATACGTAAAACTTTGACTTTTTCAAAACTTTTCAATCATAGAAGTATTTAGAACTTAGTGTGGGAGCATTATTTAAGAGGTTACCGCGATGAAGTGAAAAGTTGGCCGCGGCGAAGTTTGTCCAAGAAAATTTTAGCCGCAACAAAAAGTGGCAGAAACAAATGTTTAAGTGTTGGCCGCGGCGAAGTGATGAGTTGGAAAATTGTTGCCACGACGAAAGATGGTAGAAATATGGAGAAAATAGACAAAATACATGCAATTGCAATTTCACCTCAAGGACCACTTTTAAAACTTAAAAGATAACACACAAATGACACTTAACTAGCCAAAATGTTGCATGAATAAACTGTTTGGTTTCCTTCCCCACACTTAAACACAATATTTCCCACAAGATTGAAAGAATTAAAGCATAATCATGTAGAGCAGATGATAAACAGTAGATGGATGGAATTACAATATCTCAATAGCTAATGAAATAAATACAACATTCAGCACAGGCTAGATCAACTAAGAAAATGACATTAGAAAAGTTAACTAGTATCTAGGGAAACCCAAGACTAAAAACATAAAAATGTAAAAATAAAACAACTAGACAAAATGCAAATGATTCAAGATTGACCTGCAGGGGAATCAGTTGCGGACCTAAACTGCCTAGACCCAGATGGACTTGCTCCAAATGTGCCCTCCCGAAATGTGTCAGCGCTGCACCATAGATTATCCTCATCAGAGGGCGATTGGAACTTTAGGCATTCAGCTAGCAAAGCATCTATGTGGTAATGATAATGCCTGTCCCGATCACATATGACATCCTGACGAGTCTGGAGTTGGATCTTGCCCAAGAGAGTGAGACGAAGTTGATCGAGATCAGCAGAAAGTCCATCAAGCCTAGTAGCAAGGGTTGCTAAAGTGACAGGTGTAGAGACCTCCGGAGATGGATGGTTTTGCTCAGTAGGTGCATCGACTGCGGAGATTTTACCAACATTAGATACATGTATAGGAAGGGGTGGTGGTGCAAAGGTAGGGCATTTTAGGGGTTCATACCTATTTCTTTTTTTTTTTATCTATTCAAAAATTTATTATGAATCTAGATAGATAAGATCATAAAGATATGCCCTGGGCTGTTGGTTGACATGGGTA
>JAOSBN010113793.1:0-10619 GCA_027563595.1 Erythroxylum suave
TTCACGTCTCCTTAATTGACTTTCAACCATACCTCACTTTCTTAATCAAACACGTGAATCAATTGTTTATTCAAACTATAATTTTCTTCAAAATCCTTTTATCAAATACCCATCAATTCAAGATAGAATTTTATTCTATCTAAAATATTATCCAACTAGATTTTCTAAATCTAAGATAATATAAAATATGCCAATTCAAATAAATATGCCAAAATAAAATAAAATAGATATATTTAACATATATCTAACAAAAATGGCATTTTTTGACCGATCTCGTGCTAAAGACTTCCTCTTCATATCTGGTACCAAGGTAGGTATTTGATCTGATGTTGAGTTTAGGCATGCTAAGGATGTTTAAGTGATTCAAAAGGCTTGAAAATTGAGTGAAACATAATATACATGTGCCCTTTACTTTGGGGTAACGTGATGTTTCTGTAGTGGTACAGTTTCTGCATGTTCCTTCTTATTCTAAAACTTGTTGCATGTACTTTCCCCACCTCCCAAGATTTATTACAATTAACAAAAAGATACTTGACCCCTTTTTTCTCAGAGAATTAGCTTGTTAATCTATCAATTCTATAACCAAAAGATCACAAATGGATTCCCCTCTAAGGGTTGCTTCATGGCATTTGATATTCATATCGTTTAACACAGATGCGAACCTATGCAAGAACCGGCGAGAACCCTCCAGATGGTTTCATGTGTCCTGGAGGTTGGCAAGTCCTTGTTAAGTACTATGAAAGCTTGCAGGTAGAAGAGACAACACAGAACTCTGCTGTTTTATCATCTTGATTCTATGACCATCATTGGTGAAGGTTAGACCTTGGGACTTCACAGGAGCACATCTGAAGGCTTGTCAACAAACAAACAGAAATATTTTCCTAACCCTTTTTAGTTTATCGTCAATTTTTATTTAGGATGGTGTTTGATGTAGATGCATAGAATCCATTGTTGTTATTCATTTCAAAGAATCATCCACACAAAGAGTGCGTGGACTAAGGGAATGTAATGCTAAAGATACAGAAAAAGAAGTGGTTATTGGGATAAATAATAGGCTTTCTAAGGTTCACTTGCGAAGATTAAAGCAACAAACATCATCACTGTTATCTCTTTTGTCTTAGACTAATATCTCATAGAGAATTTGAGATATAGAGGCAATATGAACATGGTATCTTAGGGCTGTTTAGTTGAGGGATTAGTAATGGAAGGGGATGGAACGTAATACACTTTTATCATTTAGTTGAGGGTTTCATAATGAAATGAAATGGAATGAGATAGAAGCAGAGGGTCTTATGTTACTTTCTATTCCATCCTAAACGGTGAAAATAGGAAATCTCTGATTCAAAGAGTTTAGGATGAAACGTAATCTAACCCTAACCCCCTTTATATTATTTCTCCTCCTTAATAATAATATTTTTATATTATTAATAGTTGTACATAATTAATAATAAAATAAAAAATTTTATAAAATGTTTATTAAAGAAAAATAGAAAATATATAAAAAATTATACCTCTTGCATCAACCATTTTAATATTAGGGATATAAAATTTTAATTAATGAAAATTAGAAATATATAAAAAATTAAACTCATTGTAACAACCATTTTAATATCAGAGATATAATAGTCATTTATTATATATTATATTCTTTTATATCCATCTTCTAAACAATTTTTACTACATTACATGATAAACCTTTCCATCTCTCTCAAACAAATTTTCACTATATCATTGTAAATTATTCTATTATATTCCTTTTTATTCTATTAATTGACATCCAACCAAACAGATCTTTAAGGTAAGACTCAAAAGTCGGAATCTTACATGATAGTTTCATTGATTTAGGAGTTGTCAAGGCCAGGTCCAAGCTCCCATTAACAAGGGCTTGTTTGATCCACTCAGAGTTGGTCATATCTTGTTCTAGAGACGTCAAATGTTGTGACCTTTTGGGCGCGATCTCTGGGCCTAGGTAACTCTATATACCTGAAAGCCCCTCATCAACTGATTATTTGATAGGACATGTTACAGTCCTAGTTATGTTCAAGAATATAATTTAGAATCAATTGTTAAAGAAGCCAAAATTCTTGACCGTTTGTAAAAATAATTGATATTGAGAGTAAAATTCTATTATCTTTTTTTTTTAATAAGAATGAGGTTCTGTTACCTTTTATTTAGAATAAGGTACAATTTTTAATCAAAAATTGTATCGGATAAAAGATTTGTATTAAAGCGTAAAAATTTTATTTTACAAAAATTACGTAAGCAATTTAACATTAAAATTGGAATGCATCCTTGTAATTTTGAAGGATTACATGTATTATTCTAATAACTACTATGTGTAAATAATTAAATTCATTATTATTCTAATAACCAACTATGGCCTACTTTGGTTTTGAAATTTGAATAATTGTTGCATTAACGATACCAAAACTACCTCGACATTACAACGAGTTCAACTTAAATAAATTACAAACAAAAGTTACAATTAAAGACACGACAAATTACAAAAACAAATAAGAAATAGTAGAAAAAACATTACAAATTTTATCCATTCTTTTTTTTTGGGGATAGATCATGTTAATCAAATTTTGCTAACATAAGGGCTCAAATCCCATTGACAATGCCGTCAGCTAAGATATATTTGTTTACTTCCTCATTCTCATAGATCCTCTTGTTCCTTCCCTTCCATATAGAATATATGGTGGTTGTAAAGGCAATTTTGTATATAGGGGCATCTTGTGACCCCAAATTGGCAATACAAATGATCCAGTCATAATTAACAATAACATCAGACAACAAATGCAAAATTCTGCTCTATACTATTTTAAATAAATTGCATTGAAAAAATAAGTGGTCTCTATCTTCTTCCAACTCTTTACAAAGAACACAAATAGGAAAATTAGATCCAAACCATCTGTTTTTAGTATAGATTTGGTTTTTTATAACCAACCAAGTGAAGATAGAGACCTTATGATTGGGACAAGATATCCAAAGGAGATTAAACCAAGCGACATACCCTACTCCTTCCTACGAAGCTATATAACAAGACTTATTAGTGAATTTCTATAAGGCATCTGCGACCCATATTACTTGAAAATTTTTGAAGGAGTGTATTTTCGCAAAATCTCTGATTTGATCGCAGTCATTTCTAACACAATCAAAAATAGAAAAATCAAATGCACAAATGTAAATGAAAACTGAAGTTTGTTAATGTAGTTTGACACACCTTACTTCAGTCTGCGGGGCTTTCACCCAGCTTAACAGTTTTATTAACGACAATAGTTTTATACAAAGCTTTACTGAGCCGATACCACTCAACTCTTGACACTATCTCTCGTCCTCACAACTCGTGAAAGTATTTTACACTCAACATCATGACTACCTCGTACTAACCTCAACAGAGGATTTTTTAACAATATTTAATGATAATGATACGAAATAAACAACTAAAGTGATTAAGCAATAACCAACAGATACAAAAACAACACTTGAGATAAAAAGCAACTCCCACAAATATGCCACTTCATCAACAAAAGAAAGGAAAGTTGTTCATCGAAAGATCTATTGTGAGGCTTCAATGTAATCACTAAAAATCCAACGCACTATAGCCAAAAAAACATCTCAAATCAACAAAAGGTTTCTTCATCGAAACGTCATACACATAGGGTTACAAAATTACCAAGGCTCCTGGAAGTTTTTATAAAACTACTATCACTGACACACTAAAAAATCCCTCATAGTGGACAGAAAACACAGCACCGTTATCCCACAAATCACAACTGATAGCCACACAAATTAACACTCCATCGAGAGTAACCAGACCCACAAGAATCATGTAAACATCAAGTGAAAACACAACTGAATCTCCCAATCAATAACAAAAACAGGTCTCACTAATAGTTCAAAACTAGAGAAAACACAACTACCAAAATCAACACCTTCAACAATTACACAACCCATTATTATCGTTGAAGAGAGATGGAGAATACCCAGCCAAAGGTCAAAAACAAAGACCAACTCTGCAGCCTTCACACAATTAGCCCAAGGTGGGTTGTATTTTAGAAAAAAATATAACTGAAAACAAAAACATGTAGCCTAGGTTACGTGATCCAACCAATACTTTTGCAGCAAATGGAGTTTTTATCTCCATATAAATAGCTACTAAATATTATCAAAAATCACCCTTGAAATCCTAGCTGTCAAGTCATCAAATATCTGTCATTTTTCCTTTCCAAATTAAAAACAACAACATTCAGCCTATATCTTACATTAATTACACCAATAATCCAACTGCAATTATCAAGTCATATCTCCAAAAATATGCTATATTAGATTTAGAATTCTAAACCTTATCAAACTTATCTTGGAAGAGTCATGTATAAACACAACTAGGTCTACTTATCAAATAATGTTCAAAACTAAATAATAAGATATAGTTAACTATATTTTAACATTACTGAATTCTGTACGTGAGGGAGAATATCAACTAGTAAGTGGAATCCTCTAAAATTGCCCTACCAACGCCCTTGGTTCATCAATGTAGAGGCTTTGGAGTGAAGAGGTATAACTATATTCTATGTTCTTGTAGATAGTATAAGTAGTAAAAATATGTATGGAACTACGTCTATAAGAATATATGGAATGTTAGAATGTCACGTCACACATCTATATGTAGTTTGGTTGAAGAAAAACAATCGTAGCTGATATAATGTCAAGCAATCATAAGCTTAATCAGATAGGAGGCAAAAGAAGTAATCATAGTTGTGAATAGAAACTTGAACACACCAAGATCATAGTTATAGAGTTTTACATATATAAGATTAAGCACTTCACATCCATAGGTTGTACATAAATTATCAACCCAAGTGGCAATCCTTTCTTCTTTAAAACTCATAATATTAGCAGTGGATAATGACGCTGATCCCATTTTTTATTTTTAAGTAGAAAGAAAGCTGGAGATATCGAAACTCCTGCTCATGCTTTTGTTGAGAAAAATTTAAAATAAACATCTCTAAATTTTATATCTCAAAGAAATTCACTCAAAAAATTTGTGACCTAACAATAGACTTTATTAAACTGAAAATATCACAAAGAAATCTCTCAACTCTTATAAACACTCAAGACTACAGACTATAAGATTTGTCATCTTATTTTCTTCTTCACTTCTCGATGATTTACATGGCTTGAGGATTTGGGTATTTACAGCAAGCTATATGAGATATACACCACACATATAATGCCCTACCACACAAATAATAAAAGGCTAATTAATTAGTATCCACACATGGTGCTTTACAGCAAACTTGCCACGCAATATCATCTACTCCACAGATGTTGAGAAGTTTCCACGAGCTTCAACTAATTTCTTGAGATAGGACTTGAGCTTTATCATTTGGACATTTGTACGATAACTTGTGTTGGACTTTTGGGCTGACATTGATTCTTAACACTCCCCCTCAATGTCAGCTCTCATTCTCTATATTATGTCAAGCTACTGACGAAACATTTCAAGCCTGTTTGTACTTAGTCTTTTTGTGAACAAATCCGCAACTTGATCATCTGTCTTGATCTGTCTCATCTCAATTTCTTCTTATAGCACTTTTTCCTAATAAAATGATAGTGCACTTCAACGTTCTTAGTTCTTGCATGAAAAATAGGATTTTTCGCTAAACAAATTGCCGACTGATTATCACAGTACAATGGAACAGCATAGTCTGCTGATTGATGCAGATTATTCATCAGTTGTATCAACCATGTACTCTCTTGAGCCATTACTGCTGCTCAATACTCAGCTTCAGTGGTTGACAATGATACTATTGGCTGTCTCTTGCCACACCAAGAAATTATTCTAGAACCAATCTTAAACACATACCTAATTTTTGATCTCCAGGTGTCATGACCTCTTGTATAATCAGCATTACAGTAACCAACTAACTTGCAGTCATCACCTTTCTTGTACAAAATACCATAGTTAATTGTACTCTTCACATATCTCATTATTCGTCAAACTGCTTCCAAATGAGATTTCTTTGGATTTTGCATGTACTGACTCATCACACCAATTGCAAAAGAAATGTCAGGTCGAGTCAAGGTTAAGTAGATTAGACTACCTACCAATTGTCAATACGTTGTCGCATCTTCTAAATCTTTTCCTTCATGTACACACATTTTGGCATTTGGCTCCATCGACGTCAAAATTAGCTTGCATTCGAGCATTTCGAACCTCTTCAACAAATCTTTGGCATACTTCTGTTGACAGAGAAATATTCCTTCTTATATGCGATCAACTTCTAGACCAAAGAAGTGCTTAAGTTGACCAAGTTCCTTCATCTGGAAACGGATTGCAAAATTCTCCTTCGTCCAAAGAATTTCAACCTCATCATCACCGATTATGGTTAAGTCATCCACACATGCTAGCACGATAGCTAGCTTTCCTTCATTGGCTTTGACAAACAAGCTGGAATTTACAGGTGTTACTGAATAACCACTTTGTGTTATAAATTCAACAATCTTACCATACCACGCCCTGGGCGCTTGTTTTAATCCGTAGAGTGCTTTTTGTAGTTTACACACATATTCAAGATGATCTTGGCTCTGAAAACCCATTGGTTGGATCATGTAGATCTCCCGATCCAGCTCTCCATGAAGAAAAGTATTCTTCACATCCATCTGCCATAGATTCCAGTCTTTGTTAGCTACAAGTGCAAGTAGGAATCGTACTGTTGTAAGTTTCACCACTGGACTAAACGTTTCATCATAGTTTAGTCCGTAACGTTGAGAGAAACCACGAGTTACTAATCGTGCCTTATACCTCTCAATTGACCCATTTGAACAACGTTTTATCCTTTAAACCCACTTGCATGATATGGGTTCACGTCTCTTGGCTTTGGCAGGAGAACCCAAGTTTGATTTTACTGAAGTGCATCGATCTCTTCTTTCATAGCTGTCATTCACTCAGAACTTCGTGATGCTTCTTCGAACGTCTCAGGTTCTGTTGCTTCTTCAATTATGGCCGGATTGGCATATTTTAGATTTGGCCTTCTAATTCTTGTTGACCTACGGAGTTGAGATTGTGGAGATAATTCTTTTGTTTCACTAGGCCCACCTTCTTCGTTTGGTTGTTGATACATGCTAGTTTGCCGAGGATTCTGAGTCAATCTTTGTTCGACATTGTCACCATTTAGATCTCCTAATTCATCTGAACTTGGTGGGAGTTGAATAGTATGCTCCCTCATCTTCTGTTGAAGCTTTTCTCTAACTTTTCTAAAGTCTGGTAGCACTTTATTCTCTGAGGACCACCAAGAAGACACTTCATCAAACACCACATCTCGTGAAGTGTAACATCTTCCACTTGTCAGATTGCAACATTTCCACCCCTTTCTTTGACTGTTGTATCCTACAAAGATACATCTAACATCTTTCTTATCAAACTTTCTCCGTAAATGATCAAGAACAAATACATAATATACACAACCAATAACTCAAAAGTAGCTAACTGTAGGTTTTATGTTCCACAGTTTCTCAAAGTGTGAAACAAATCCTAACCTCGGTTGAGGAAGTCTGTTGATCACAAAGGCTACAGCCCTCATTGCTTCAGCCCAAAACCTTCCTTGTACGTTCTTCGCATGTAGCATACTTCGACAAACTTCTACAAGATGTTGGTTCTTTCTTTCCACTACACCATTCCGTTGACGTGTGTTGGCACAAGTGTACTGATGACATATTCAGCATTCCCTTAGGTATTGAGAGAACTCGCTTGAGCTATATTCTCCTCTGTTGTCTATGCGCAAGCAATGGATCTGCTTTCCCACTTCTCCTTTAGCCGACTCTCTAAACTCTTTAAACTTTAAGAATGTGTCAGATTTTTCTTTCATAGAGAAAACCCATAAATACTTGAAGAAGTCATCGATGAATGTCACCATGTACCACATACCACCAATTGACTCTTGCTTAACCAATCCTAATATATAAGAGTGAACTAACTCTAACGGTTCTTTCGCTTTAAACTTTGAATCCTCGTATGGTAATTAGTGTGCTTGACCATACTGGCGTCGTGAGTGAACTAACTCTAACAGTTCTTTGCTTTAAACTTTGATTCCTCGTATGGTAATTGGTGTGCTTTACCATACTGGCGTCCTACACAGACTGTGTCTGTTCTCACTTTTAGTTAGGGAAGCCCCTTAAGCATCGACTTCTTCACCATCACTCTTAGCTTGGAATTGTTAACGTGACCTAACCACATGTGCCATAGATCTACTGTTTCATTTTTTCTTGTCTTATCTATATATGCAGACTCTGCTGACATCACGTAGACTGACTCCATTCGTTGCCCCTCCATTATTGGTGTTTCTGAGATTTTGAAATCACGATAAACCATCACATCTCGTGGACCGAACAAGGCACAGTGGCCTGAAGATGTCAATTGAGCCATAGATAACAAAATTTTCTTCATTCCTGGGACATGGTAAACATCATGAAGAGGCACCTGGTTCAAATTATATCGAGGTGTAACTATTGTCTTACTGATGTGAGATATCGATAACTTTGAGTTCTTAGTTGTCACCACCACACGACCTCCCTTGTACTCAAACAGGTTTTGCAGCTTCTGTTTATCACCCGTCATATGATTTGAGCAACCCGAATCCACGATCCATTCATTCTTGTAGTCAATCTGTTCTGGTGTTGTTACCATGAGAGCTAATTCGTCTTCCTCCGTAGTAAATAATACTTCAGTATCCTAACCATCTTCGCTATTGTCCTTAGAACTATAAGTAACAGTATTAGTTTCAACATGCTTTTTCTTGGTCCAACAATCTTTTGCCATGTGGCCCATCTTCCCGCAGTTGTAACACTCACCATTGAACTTCCTACTATTACCGCAATTCTTTGAAGCTCCCCCTAAATGAGAGCCTCCCTTTCTTTGGTGACTTTTCGCCTTGTCTTCATCCTTTTTAGATCCACTACCAGTGTACCGCTAAAAGTACCCTTGCTTTTGCTGGTGTATAGTGCTTCCTCTTTACCCTTTAGCGAGACTCCTCCTATTTGCTTAACTATAGCTTCTTGACTTGTAAGCAAATTTTCAAACTCAACAAGCAATGTTTGTGTCAGCCATCCCTGTATAGCAGCAATGAACCCTCGATATACAGAACTCAAACCATGGATTATTATTCTCTTCATCTTGGTTTCCCCAATAGGAGTTATTGGATCTAATTTTGAAATTTCGCGGCATATCGACTTCACCTTGTGAAAGTACTGGGCAATCGTCATGTCGTGTTGTGCCATCGATAGTAGCTCATTCTCAAGAAGTTGCAGTCTTGTATTATTCTACTTTGAAAAGTGTCTAACAAAAGTGTCTCATGCTTTTTTTGGCGTTTTGACATCCTGTTGGATCTAACTTTGAAATTTTGTGGCATTTCAAGTTCACCTTGTGAAAGTACTGGCAATCGTCATGTCGTGTTGCGCCATCGATAGTAGCTCGTTCTCAAGAAGTTGCAGTCTTGTATCATTCCGCTTTGAAAAGAGCGTAACAAAAGTGTCTCATGCTTCCTTCGGCGTTTTGGCATCTCGGATGTGCTCAAACATTTCTTCTTTGATTGTGGTCTTTAAAGCAAACATCGCTTTACGTGCTTTAATTTTCCACTTTTGCAAGATGTCATTGGCATCTTCTGTTGCCGGTTGTGTAACCTCACCACCACCGACAACCTCCCAAAGGTCCTGACCTTGTAAGTAAGACTCCATATATGTTGCCCATGTGTTGTAATTTTTGTTGTTGAGCTTTTTGATTCCTCCAATTACTTGAAGGTCACCCATTATGTTGGCAAGACTTTGACCATACGGAATAAGCTTGACTAATAAAGTTGTAGATACCAAACTCCTCATAACTCAAGATAGCTCCACCAAAAATGACTCCTGATCATCTCGCTCTGATACCAATTGTTGAGAAAAATTTAGAATAAATAACTCTAAATTTTATATCTCAAAGAAATTCACTCAAAAAATTTGAGACCCAACAATATACTTTATTGAGCTAAAAATATTACAAAGAAAACTCTCAACTCTCACAGACACTCAAGACTACACACCGTAAGACTTGTCATATTCTTCTTCACTTCTCGATAATTTACATGGCTCGAGGACTTGGGTATTTATAGCAAGTTATATGAGATATAGGAGCTTCAACTAATTTCTTGAGATCGGACTTGGGCTTTATCATTTGGACATTTGTACGATGACTTATGTTGGATTTTTGGGCTGACATTGATTCTTGGCAGCTTTACTTTCTACGATCCTGATATTCAAGTGCTTCTCTGCAAAGCCTACAAGTCTGTCGAGTTCAGTATTGTCGATTTTGCCATCGCGGTTCTTGTCTGCAAGCTTTACCCCTTGCTTGCCCTTCCAGCTTGCAAACCAACCGCCGGCTTCACGGACGGCCTCGATGAGCTCTTTTTGGTCAATCATTGCGTCTTTGTTGTCGTCGAATGCTTGCAACAACCACTCCTTGAACTGCTCTATCGTCATTTCAGGCTTTATCGGAGCACGCCCGCACGGCATTTTGAGTACAGTAAGTTTAGCTAAAAATCACTTGAATATATGTATGTCGCATAGAACTCAGGCTCAGG
>JAOSBN010113853.1:0-10616 GCA_027563595.1 Erythroxylum suave
TGGAATAATGAGTCATCCATCAGATGCATTGGCATGGAAACATTTCAATGACACCTATTATGAGTTTGCAGCTAAAATTTGAAATGGTAGGTTAGGATTGTAGGCGGATGGATTCTAACCTTTTAGTCAATCCAACCAGCAATATTCATCATGGCCAGTCATAATTACCCCTTATAATTTGCCTCCATAGATGTGTATGAAAGAGGCATATATGTTCTTGACAGTGATTATGCCAAGGCCTACAAATCCGAAGCATAAAATTAATGTATTCTTACAACCATTGATATCTAAATTGCAGCATCTTTGGGAATATGATATTGAGACATATGATGTTTCTCTGAAACAAAATTTTATGTTGAGAGCAGCTTTGATGTAGATAATTAGTCATTTTCCCGCATATGTTATGTTGTATGGATGGAGCATAGCAGGAAAATTAGCTTGTTTTTATTATGACAATGATTCAGATGCGTTTATCTTCCAAAAGGGTGCAAAATATATTAGTTTGACAACCACAGAAATATTCTTCCTTCAGATCATCCATTTAGACGCAATAAACAAAATTTCATTAAGAATAGGATGGTAAAATCACCTCCTCCCCCTCAAAAAGCTGGTGAAGAGATATTGCAAGAGATTGATGAATTAGGCTTGTTGAATGTTACAGAATTTAAAGATGATGAAATTAATACAAGCATTAGCAGAAACTTTGGCTAGAGAAAACGAAGCATCTTTTGGGATTTTCCATATTGGAAAACAAATTTGAAACGTCATAATCTAGATGTGATGCATATTGAAAAATTATTTTTGAGAATTTTTCAATACCATTATGAACACTGAAGGGAGGACAAAAGACAATGCAAATCACAAGCTGATTTGAAACTTTTTGGTAGAAGGAATGAGTTACATAAAGACATTCGCAACTGTAAATATCCGAAAGCATGTTACACTTTAGACAAGAAGCAAAAGGAAATATTGTGTGAATGGTTGAAAAGTCTAAAGTTTCCTAACGGTTATTTCTCAAACTTGGCAAAGTGAGTGGACATGAGGAAGTACAAATTATTTGGGATGAAAAGTTATGATTGTCATGTGTTTATACAAAGGCTAATTCCAATTGCATTTCTGGAGTTACTATCAAATAAGGTTTGAGAAGTAATAACATAATTAAGTTTGTTTTTCAAAAGCTTAACACCATCTGAAATTAAGTTGGCTAAAATGGAAAAACTAGAAAGGGAAATTTCAGTAATTTTGTGCAAGCTAGAAGGGATATTTCCTCCAAGCTTCTTTGACTATATGGAGCATCTACCTGTTCATTTAACACACAAGGCTAAACTACCTGGTCCAGTTCAATATCATTAGATGTATCCATTTGAGAGGTACGTAATTTAACACAAATTATTGTAATTCATATCTTGTTTTCATAACTAAAATCGTATAACCCTATTCGATCATATAGGCATTTGCATCACTTAAAGAAAAATGTTAAAAATAGGGCTAGAGTCGAAGGTTCGATATGTAATGCTTATTTAGAGGAAGCTAGTACATTTTGTTCGCATTACTTTGAGCCACATGTTCACACAACAGATAGAAAAGTTCCTCGTAATGACAATGGGGGAGAAACTACTATTGCTGATGATAATTTATTCATTTTCACATGTCCTAGACAAACATATAGGTGTTCAATGAGAAGGATATTAACAAAGGAAGAAATTAAGGCTGCCCATGGTTATATTTTACTGAACTGTCAAGAGGTTCAACCTTTCATACAGAAGTTGAAATAGATTATTTGTCATTTGAATTTTAGTGTTATTCATAACTAAACATGCAAAATAATGTTTTTAGATTATACAAGGAATTGTTACGTGCTCATACCTGACAAAACACAGGATGATATCAATAAAGAAGTTGGAAGACACTTTCCTCGATGGTTCGAGCAGTATGTAAGTTTTCACTTACATACTTTAAAATGATTAAATTATAAGATTTAAGTGTTCAAACTACAAGATCGTAGTTTTAATTTGGTATTTTCTTTTTTGTAGGCCTTAGGAAATCCAATTGAGAACAAGTTTATATGTGATCTTGCGAAGGAACCTTTGTAAACTGTTAAATCTTATCCAATGTATTTTGTTAATGGATACAAATATCATATAGAATATCATGGTCATAGCATGGAAGCAATAAATAGTGGAGTTTGTACACAAGGAGAATTAATGGATTACTGTGGCAAAATTATTAAGATACTTGAAATTGAGTACCCTGCATTGCTAATAAAGTGAAGTGTGATATTTGTAAGTGGTTTGATCCAAATCCAAATGTTGGTACAAAAGTGCATAGCCGATATAATCTAGTTGAAATCAACAAGCAAAGAAGATTTTGACAGTTTGAACCTTTTATGTTGGCAATGCTAGCGATCTAAGTGTATTATGTCCCTTTTCCTAGCTTACTACAAGATAAGTCAAATTGGTTGGCTGTTTGCAAAGTTAAACCTCGAGGTGTTTTTGAATCACATGCAAAAGGAGAACAGAGAATTGAAAGTGAAGCATTTCAAGAAGATGCTTATGAAATAAATCCATCTATCCTATATGAGGATAATGAACCTTTGAATGATCCATGTAATGCATATGTTGAAATTTTATTTGGGGAGGATGAGGAGGGCCAAAGATCTGAAGAAGAGACTAAATTTGACTCAAAATCTTCAAAAAAAGAAAATGATTTTGATTTACAATTAAATGATGATAGCGATTAATTTGTGCTTATAATTGAATATTATATTCAAGTAATCAATTATTTCCTTTATTTGATACATCATACCTGATTCTTTTGTGGCATATTACACTTTTGCATTATGTACAAATTTTATTGCTCACCCTTTTTTTTAATCAATTTCCATCTTAACTAAACATGGCATTTATTTTAACTCTTTTAAATTCGTACTTATTTTTTTTCATCCTTTAATCTGACATAAGAAGGTCGCGACTTTGTAAGATGTTTGTAGTATATTATCATTGGTGCACTAAGATTACTTGTCATAACTTTGAAGAACTGAAGCTTAATATTAATTTTAGGTTAAAATATAGCACTAAAGACAAGACAGGATATTTCGCGACCACGATTCAGAGGTACTTACTGTACAGGTAAAGCGTCTCATGGTGTAGCAGCTAGAGCTAAATCTCCTCCTCCCCCTCTAGCTACTACACTTGCAAATGAGGTACCTTTCGTAGATGCTACTGTACCATCCATGACTCCTACATCATTTGCTACCCCTATATCGATAGAAGTATCAGGGGTAAACAATAATGATGAAGGAAACTGCCACCAGCCTAGAGCAGAGGGACCTGATCGAAGAACTTACATTATAATTGTCAATAATATGTAAGTGAAAATGCATTGAACTCTATATGTTTATAATTAAGTTATAAGTTTCAAGTTTCAAAACGGTATAAAATTTTTCAATCTTATATTAGGTTCATTCCATCTGGCTCGTGATTAAGAAATATGACATCAAAATTCAAGGAGAAGATTGATATTAAGGGCTTTGTATGGAAGAATATCTCTCAGGCAATAACAGAGTTTTACTATCACAAGTTTGAGGTACAACAAAAGATATTATTTTCTTTTTTAATTAACAATTTTGTACATTTATTAGATAAATATCAATACATCATAAGTATTAATTGAATGTTTTTCCTTTAGTTTCAGAAAGATTTTTTTTATGAGTCTCAATTTGACACGATCGTTTATAGAGTATGGGAAAGATGAGCACATACACGTTATCGCGACTTTGTTGGTACGATACACAGGGTAGGTGTATGATCGCCTTATATTTCTGAAGAAATATGGAGTTGTCGGTAGCAGTATTAGACATCACCTGAGACAATGTCCCTTTCATTGTGTAATTCGACCAACAGACGTGGAGAACCAGGAGGAGAGAGTCTTCCTGTATATACGAGAGACTCTATTACCTACCAAGAGCATGCAAAGAGACTAGTAAGTATCTACAATTTAAATTTATATTGTCATTTCTTTACTTTGTTGTATTTCTATTAATTTTATGTGTAAATTTCGGAATGGAAATATCTGTTTCTTATCAAGAATAATAATGTTATAAACATCTAGTGCGATATATGGCTGTGTTTTTTAGTTTTCTTCTTTATTCAACAACGGGTAGATTTCATAAAAATAGAGGAAACCCTGCCAAAATTTTTATAAATTCTAATTCACTTGTATTTCTATTGAATTTTATGTGTGAATTTTGAAATGAAAATTTGTGTTTCTTATTGAGAATGATAATGTTATAAATTTCTAGTACCATATATGGCTGTATTTTTTAGTTTTGGTCTTTGCTCAACGAGGGGTAGATTTCAAAAAATAAAGGAAACTCTGCTGAAATTTTTATAAATTCTAATTTACTTATAACATTTTATTCTT
This sequence comes from Erythroxylum suave, assembly GCA_027563595.1. Taxonomy (NCBI): domain Eukaryota; kingdom Viridiplantae; phylum Streptophyta; class Magnoliopsida; order Malpighiales; family Erythroxylaceae; genus Erythroxylum; species Erythroxylum suave. Next base: position 4,423 of record JAOSBN010113853.1, read on the forward strand.
ACGCAGGAAAAGACTACGGGCATAAGGCCTACAACTATCAGCTCTTTTTGCACACTCACACTAAAAAACATGATGGTGTGAAATTCGTCAACAACTATTGAAGAGAACTCAATGTATGTGAAATTTATGGTTTAATATCAATGCTTAATAATTATCACTTAAACATTGCCTTTTGATATGACCAAATTTAAGAAAGCATTGAATGACAGTCTCAGCAGTCTGAAGATGTTGATAAGACTCAAACATATCTTCATACAGTGGGTGGTAGGGACCGTCGGGGAAAGATATTCAGCTTAGGTTCATTTGTGAATAATGTTTCAAAGGATATTTGGCTTATGTGATTCGCAATCATAATTTTTGAAGAAAGATGTGAAAGAAACAACCATAACATTTCAAAACTATATGAGTCAAACCCTTAATTTGAAATGTTATAATTGTTTCCATATACTTTGAAACATTAGGTCCGTACTTGTATTTTAGTGCAAATAGGATTTGAAAGAAACTTTTTTCCTTTCATAGTATAACAACTATGTAGCTTTAGGAAATGTTGCTTCTTCAAAGGAAATCAAAGTTGATAAGTCAAAAATATATCTTTTTTTTCTTAATTTATCCAACATAAGGAAAATTTAGTTCTTTTCCTGGACATATAGGTTTCTAAGCAATTTATTAAAACCTTTTCAAAGTGATTCCCATTTGATCAAACTTTTTAAGAAAGATGTGCCTTTTATGTTTAATGAGAAGTTGAAAACAAAATTCTGCATTCTTAAATAATTTCTCATGTCTGCTCTCAATTTTCAAGCAATAAATTGGAATCTTCCTTTTCGGATTATGTTTTGCGCTAGCAATTATATTATAAGAGTTGTTTAGGCAATATATTGACATGACTTCCTAATTCATATACTATGCTTTAAGGACTTCTAATTTTAGTTTACAAAGTATTTAAAATATGGAGAAAGAGCTCCTGGATTGTGTTTTTTCTTTAGAGAAGTTTAGGTCTTACTTGCTTGGTATTGAAGTTATTTTTATTATGATCATACAACTTTTAGGTTCCTATTTACTAAAAAAATATGGAAAATCAAGGTTAATAAGGTAGATTCACATAGACCAACTATTTTCTGTTCGGATTATGATAAAACTCCTCTTCCAGATAAATACATATGTTCTTTTTTTATTTAGAAAAACGCTGGACACATCATTAGTGAAGATATTCCTGAAGGAACATTTGAGTTATTCATTAGAGAAAATTTGTTAAGGGAGCTAAATAGTTCAAATTTAACCTAAATTTTAGATGTGAATACTCGTAATGTCATACAGGAATATAGACTAATATCTTATTTCAATATGATTTATAGCATCAAACGATCAGTTATAAATTAAAAAAGAGCATTACCTAACATTATTAATAAATCTCTGTCACCCTTTTTTCCTCTTTTCTATATATATAAAAAAAGAGAATATTCTCATCACTTAATAACTCTTAAAGGATTATCATAAGGATGATGGAAGTAAAAATATCTTTTATAAATTGATTCAAATAAACCGTTTGATATAACTAATATTCAATAGTCTCCTTAAAAAGTTTATCACTTGTATCTCCTCTTTTATCTCCACTACTCACTCCATTTTTATTAATAGAAGGGAATAAAATTACTCACCAAAGAAAAAGGGACCAGGAATGGAAGTCTATCTGTTAATGTAGACATCCATTTCTAAAGCACACCTTTCAAATATCACTCCAATTGCTTCAGAACTAAGCTGTTTATGTTAACTTTTGTTGATGAATTTTCTTCTTTTCTCATAGTGGCACAACTTCAATAAGAGTCTTTATCAAAGCTCTAAGATCAAAGCTCTAAGATCAATTATGGTATTTCTTATATTCACCATTAATTGCAGCAAATGCTATCACCTCCAAATTTACTTTCAAAGGCTATCATATCAATACCTCATTAGCTAGTAGAAAGAGGGATTAATTCATGGACAGTCAAAACCCTTTTCCATGTTGGAAGAATGTAACTTATCAAATATGTCCTAGATCAACTAACCATCCGAAGGTTTCACTGACAAGTCAACTATAGAGCTATTAAGATAAGTACACCTTAAATTGCATAGATATAAGATGGTTCAAAATTTGCCTCCTTAAAGCAGCAGCTCTAAATCTAGTTAACAATCTAGGGATTGAAAACCAAAGATAAGATGCAATACATAAATATGTCATTTAGATGTTGCATTTTATGCCACAACGTACTAGAAAACAAAAACATCTTTCTTTGAGTGCATATATTCTTCTCACATATGAAACAACCTAATTGACCTTTGTAATCATGTATGGCCTCCTGTTCCTTGCGAAACTCCATTGATTAAGCGGTTGCAAACTTTGTAAGAAATATAGTTAATTTTACCTTACTCAAGCTCAATTTGAGCTGGTGCATATTATGTTGGAGTTTTAAAGAAAAGAAACTTGTATAAGATGGGAAAGGATAAAGATAAAAGAATACAAAACACTCATTTTTTTTATTCTATCTGATCATGCCTTTATATAGGCTTACAAATAAACTGAAAATCAAAGCAAATCTTCAACAAAATCAAATATTTTGACTATAATAAAGTATAATAAAACTAGGAAACTATCCTACAGAATATGCAAGATTAAAACTAACTAAAACCTATTCTAAAGAAATTTTAACAATTTTAAAATTTAAATTAATTTACAACATTCCCTCTTAATTTAAATTTTCTGGAGCTCTTCTCTCAATCTTTAGAATATTCTGTTAAGCACTCCTCTTCACTAATGATGCACTTCTCATCATCTTGTTGATGCCCTTCTCACCAACCTACAATCATTGAAGTACGTCTCTCCAAATAAATCTTGGTGCACTTCTCACCAACTGTTAAAACAGAGTTTCTTCTTCAACCAACTCCATCACATTTGCTTGTTCCTTTTTAGATCTACAATCTTTTTGTAGGTGTCCAAATCTTTTACAATTAAAACATTGAGGTTTTCCCTTATGTCAACAATCTTTCTCTTCACGCCCTGGTTTTTGCAATGATCACATTGAGGAATTTTACCTTTTCCTCTTGACGATTTGGCTAGAAGAGCTCTTTCATCGATTTGCTCAGTTTTAACTTTTCGCATGGCACTTCTTTGGTCCTGTGCCTACAAAGCATTAATCAATTCAAATAAAGTTAAATCATTAATATCTCTTGAATCTTCAAGAGATGAAAGGTTTGTCTCAAATTTTTCGGGCAAACTTATAAAAATATTTTCTGCAATCTTGCTCTCAGATAGATCCTCTTCCAATAGTTGTATTTTGTTCACCAAAGTCATCAAGCGATCAGAATATTATTGTATGTTCTCATGTTTTTTCATGCTCAAAGCCACAAAATCTCTTTTGAGATTTAAAACTTGCATCTTCTTCATTCTTTCATTGCCTTGATATATTTCTTTCAGCATATCCCAAACATTTTTAGTTGTTTCACAAGTCATAATTCTTATGAAAATTGATTCTGAAATTGCAAAGAAAATTATGGATAATGTTCTTGGAACTATTAAGAGACCATTTCACCACAATAGCTTAAGCTGTTGTGTGAGGCCAACTCAATTGGTTTTACATATTCTCTAACACACTCCTACAAGTGAAAGTCCTTTGGGTTGGAAACTTGCACAGGCCTACTTTACCTTGTGCTTAATTTTATAGGTGGGTGGTAGGATTCGAACTCACAATCACTTGGTCACAGAGGCTCTGATACCATGTTGGAGTTTTAAGAAAAGGAAACTTGTATAAGATGGGAAACGATAAAGATAAAAGAATATGAAACACTCATTTTTTTATTCTATCTGATCATGCCTTTATATAGGCTTACAAATAAACTGAAAATCAAATCAAATCATCTACAAAATCAAATATTTTGACCATAATAAAGTAGAATAAAATCAGGAAACTATCCTACAAAATCTGCAAGATTAAAAACAAACTAAAATCCATTCTAAAGGAATTTTAACAATTTTAAATTTTGAATTAATTTTTAACATATTATATATCGCAAGAAAAAAAAGGGCCAAATCTCCAAAAATGCACAAAAAACAGCTATAGAACTTCTAAGATGGATCTTCCGCTGAAGTAGGTTGGTCTACATGACAAAAAGCACCAGAGAACCTGAGCTCCTATTATCAAAGCCAGATGAAACCTGTTGACTAGCTGAAAACTACTAAAAAAACACTGGAATTTAGCAACTCTCTCTTCTACAGAAACCAACTGCCGGCACAAGAAAAACATGGGGAAATGAAGAATTTATCAGCAACTACAGATCTCCTTCATATATGTAGAAACACTCATATTCATGTACTAACCTTATATGATTTCCCTATCACTAAGATATAGTGTTGATTTTGGAGTCTGCCACCTGCTATAAAAATCAAGAGATCATCTCCCACATGATATCTTGGCTCAAGACTTAGATTTGTATTACTTCTTATTTTTTATATTAATATATTTTTAATTAAAAAATAAAAAGAATTTGGGAATTTGGAACAATTCCCAAAAAAGAAAATCAATTTATATGAAGTTTAGAACAAAAAAACAATGCCAATTGCTATCAAGAATTTTAATTGCTTTTATAATTGGTTGATTGTGTTAAGACTGGTATATATGATCAATATCAAAATTGTCCTTACATTAGATTGTTACAACCTACAATAAGAGACTACATTCACAAAAAGGATGTGTTTATTTGAAAATATCAAAATAAAACATCATTATTCTATTCTTATATTATAGCTTGTTCTTATATTCAACATATACAGACTGAGGTATAACAAGGACGTTGGTCTATATGATGTTATCCGTTGTATTTCATTTGCATTATAGTCATATCCATACGCAAGAGCATGATTTTGTTCATAGGTTACACAGTAAATTAATGCACTACAAGAAAATCATAAATTAGCATCAAAAATTTACCGACGTAATGCAAATCGTAGCTAATTACCGATAGAATATAAAAGACCGCCAGTTTATATATCGTCAAAGTTTAGATATAGCGACGGACACAATGTCATCGGTAAAAATAGAGGGAGGGAACATTGTGCAAAATCTTCGATGACATATAGCGACGACGTAACCATTCCCGTCGATAAAAATTGCAGGAATGCTTCCAACAATTAAATAGCATCGGACACTTTCCAACTAAAATTATTCCGTTGGTGAATTTTGCCCAACGTCGATTATTTACCGACGGAATAATATCCATCGTTAAAATAATATCTAGTTTATCGACGGAAATTGTGGTCCGTCACAAAATGAAGCGGCAAGACGTGGCAGGTAATTAATTAATGAATTTAAATACCGACTAAATATATATTCCGTCAGTAAATGACGACTTGTTAATAAAGCCCCCTTTGCTATTTTCCTCTTCTTCTCTCCCCCGTCACCAACATCTATTTTTGGGACATTCTCCTTACTTCGAACGTCGCTTTCTATGCGTTTTCTGGCCCATCGTGCGTGGTTTTTCAATAATCTCTCTATTAGGTATATTTTCTTTCCAAAAAATGTAGCTTTTATATATCAATCGTGGGTGTCTTTGGTGGTCGGTTTTTGTGTGATTATTGTTGGTGGAAGCATTTTTTTATGTCATTGTTGGTCGATTTATTGTTTACATGTATCGTTGTTGGTAAATAATGGACAAATGCATTTGTTTATGATTAGTTAGAGATTATACATATTGCCTATGAGGTGTTCGATAAAATGTCCCTTATGATTGTTGTAAAATTTTGTTGTAATTGTTGTAATAAAAATTTGTTGTGACGTTTTGAAAAGAAGGGATTTGAGATTAAAGTCTGAATTTGAGATTGAGGAGAAGGAATTTGAGATTAATGTGTGAATTTGAGATTGACGAGAAGGGATTTGAGATTGAAGTTGGTATTTGAAGTGTGTAATTAAGATTGAAGAGAAAGGTTTGAGATTGAAGTGTGTATTTGAGATTGAAGAAAAAGGATTATATAATTGAATTATATATATGAATTGTGTATTTGAAGTGTATTTGAAATTGAATTGTATATTTGAAGTGTATATTTGATATTCAGTATTTGAAGTGTATTTTTAATTTGAAGTGTGTATTAAATTTTTTATTTTTATTATTATTATTATTATTATTATTATTATTATTATTATTATTATTATTATTATTATTATTATTAT
>JAOSBN010113874.1:0-10614 GCA_027563595.1 Erythroxylum suave
CCCCCCCCCCCCCCCCCCCCCCCCCCCCCCCCCCCCCCCCCCCCCCCCCCCCCCCCCCCCCCCCCCCCCCCCCACCAAGTTCAAGAATTTAAACACATAAAGCAGCTGGTTATTAAAACAAAATTGAACATTCAGGAATAGGCAAAAGAAGAAGAAGATATCAAACAAATGCTCAACTTAATCTAGTCCTTTAACATGCATTGATTTGTGTATATTATTGACAGTTCAATGTGTTAATCAAAGAATTACTCGAAGATAACTCAGGAACATAAATATCATAACTTTGCATTAGAAAACTCGTTTTATGTGATTGTGTCTCTATGCAACCTTGTGAGCCAGTCTACACTATAAGTGGCATCCTACTCCCCACTCCATTACATACATGACTCCTACTCTGATTTGAGCTAAAGACCTCCTATTTCAAATCTCAATTTTAAGTAAGTGAAAGGATATAGAATGTGAGAAGAAACTTAATGGGTAACGAAGACTAGCAACTGAGGATCTATATAGAAACACGTTATAATAAGCAATTAGCTGTTTCTACAGAATCAAAACCACCACAAATCAAAGAAGAGAAAAAGAATATCAAAACCACCACAAATCGCAGCCTATCACAGATCTACAAATAACGTAGATTAGGGAATTAAGTCCAATCTCCAGATCTTAAGCACACAAATCTCTCTAGATCCAATCAAATTCCATAACAATTGATTGGCTTCAACTAAATCTCACACAAAATTCAAGATAAATAAAGAACAAAAGCAAAGGGGGAAAACCTGGATGGAGAAAGATCGAAGCTTATTTTTAGATGTTAGGATAGAGATGAAATGAAGTAGAAACTAAGCCGAACAGAGAAGAATGTTCGGTTCTTACTGATTCTTCACGTTGCATTGGAGCAGTGAAAAGAGTACTTGATTTTGAAGAGAGAAATTTGTAAATGTAGAAATGTATCAAACACGTTATAAGCATCTATATAGAAATTGGTATTGATGCTCGATAAAGACATTTACAACTAAATTCCCCACCTAAATCGAGATTTCTTCAATAAATAATGAAAAGCGTGGAATTTTTCGATAGTATAAGAAGGCAAACAAATAGAAAACCCTAATCTAAATATAGATGAAATTAGAGATTTTATAAGTTGAAATTGTACCAAAGCTGAGAGAAGCGTATCCAACTGGGCATGTAGATGGCAATGATGATGTAGTTTCCACAATAGTGTTTTCTCTATGACTTTTGTTGTTTTGGGTCTTTGGCTTTTCGGCTGCAATCTTGAGCGTCTCACCAGTGATCAAGTCCTTCAACTCCTCTTCTACTACCCTCTCTGCCAACTTTGTCGCCAATAACAAAACGAGAAGAAAAAGAAGTGGTAGAAGAAATAATTAGTATCAAGAAAAATTATTGAGCATATATTAGGTAGTATGTATTTATTAGTTTATGTTCCATCCTAAAACCCCAAATTGGAGGTTTTTTGTTTTCACTACTTAGGATGGAATGGAACGTAACATGAAACCCTCCGCTTTCATCCCATTTCGTTCCATTCCATTATGTAAACCTTAACCAAATGATAGAAGTGTGTTACGTTCTATCCCGTTTCATTACAAACCTCTGAACCAAATAGGGCCTTAAGGTCTACACATATTTATAATAGGGTTTAAACCTTCTACAATTTAATTTAACTATATTATAAGTATAGTTAATTCTAGTTAAGTATCATTTAGATCCAAATATAACATTGATCCTTATTTATTAAATATCATGCATTTAATCTTAAAATTTCCTAAACTTTACTATCAAATTCAACTTGATTAAATTACTTTTTTCTCTCTTCAATCATTCTTTGTGTATGACCTATTAAGTTAATAGACATAAATTATAACCTTAAGTCATATTTTAGATTAGATAAATTAAAGTACATTACTAGACAACAATCTTGATATATAGATATAAATTATTGAACTAAAAGATTAAACTTTCGAATATTGATAATGTCAAAGTTTTAGCTAACCTTTTTGTACATAATTTTTTTGTATAATTTAATCTTTTCATCATATAATATTTCAATTAGTTATAAAGCATGAAGTTAATATCTATCCTATATGAGTTAAATCATATTAGGTCTTTGGTATTAGTAACTGATTCTTTTAGTGACATTTGAAAACTATTTTCAAATTATCATTACACTTTGGCCAATAATTTCCAAAACAATACTAATTGAGAATAATGTAATGACTATCATATCCAATGACTATCAATTGAGCTATCATTGATTAAGATAGCTCTAAAGTAGTATCAAAACGTAGCTATATCAGATACTTTGGTGATCTAAAGTCAAAAGATCACCTATACGGTTTTCACAATGAGAATTTCCATAGACAAGTAAGTAATGTGATACCTCAATTTTTATTTATTTTTCTCAATTACTATTTAGTCTAATTAATTTATATTTTCCAATATAGTGTGCTTTTTCCTAATATTTTCATTCTTGAACTCGAATTTTTAAGTATTTTGTATTTTGTTGCTTAAAAGAGGAATTTTGAATTTTTCATAATTAGTCTAATGAGGAGATATTTAATGAATAATTGGTGGAAATTTGAAGGTAAATTTGGTGATTTAGAATTTTTAGAAAAAAGATTAATGATAATTGATAATAGTGAATAAATTGGAGAAAATGCATTGCAGGAGAAATAAATTGCATTTGTTGAAGGACAATTATTTTGTGGTAATTAGTGAACCTATAAGCAATGTATTCAAAACTGAATCGGAAGTTAAATCGATAAAACAAGAGGTTTAAGGTTAAAATGGTTCAACCAGTGTTAGACAGTCATAAAATCGATTATTTTATTTATATATTAACTATTTTGTTATTATTATTATTACTATTATTTTTAGTTATAGGTAAGGCTACGTACTATTGAACCCTTTAAATCTCACATCTTAGTGAACTTTCTATCAAGTATATAAAATCAGTTAAAGATTGAATAAAATAGAAGAATTAAAAAAGATTGAAAAAAATTATCCTCATAAAAAGTTTAGTTGAAAAAGAAGCCTATTAAATGAAAATTAATTTGTTTATTTTGATTTATAAAAACTAATTAGTTCACTAAAACTAATTGATTATTTAATAATCCGATAAGTTTTTAACAACAAAAATTATTAAACTAAATCAAATCAAAAAGTTAAAAGCGGAATCAAAAAGTTCGTCAGTTTAAGGTTTTCATTGTTAAACCAGTGGAATTGATTTGTCTTTTTAAACATTGCCTATAAGTGATAAAATATATTAGGAAATTAAAAAAAAGTTGGATGGACAAATAAGGACATGAAGTGAAATAAGTAGAAGAAGGCTTGTTAAAGGTATAGGTGGGATTTTACACTTTAGGATATGGTCGAATTTTTTAAATTATCGTCAGAAAAAAAAGGAAGGGTTTCTATAGCAAAGTGTCTGAACTACTTAGGTGAGAGAGAGGGAGAGATCCTCAAAGAGAAAGAATAAGACTTGATCTCCATAAAAAAGGTGGGTGAGATTGCATCCCTTTATAAACCCTTATTTAAATAATTTTTTTTGGTGATAATTTGTGGTAAAATTTTGATAACAATAATGATCTTTCATGGTTTTTTATGTGTTCTAAATGATTATAAAAGGGTTTGGGGAAATATGATTTATTTTGTGTTATAGGTAAATAAGTGTAGTTGTTCTATTTTGGAAGTGAATGACCGAGCTGTTTTCCTATAATTATTTTAGGGTCAATAATTGAGAATTTGAGAAAGTGTAAAACATAGAAGATGTAGATACATATCTAGTTTATTCTCATAAACGGGCAAGTGCCTAGATTTTATAATTTAAGAGATATTGTTAAATTTCTAAAACTAGTTTGTCTAGTAGGACCAAAGTTGAGTTCAGGATTATACTCACTATTTGAGTACCTGGAGTACTAATTTAAGGGTTGGTTAAAGCATAAAAGTTTTAGTTTTGGGTAACAGTTTGGATAAATTCATAATAGTTTAGAAAATATAACCTTTTACTATAGGCATTTTAGTTTGTTATGGCATCAGATGTGTTCTATTATTAGGAGCTAATTTAAAGGACTATGAGAATTGAATTTGGAAAGATGTTCAAAATGAAAATTGAATGCGTGTGTGTGTGTGTGAATAATTTTGTGGTTTTAGATCTAAACAGTTTTCAAGTTAAGTTTATTGAGAATATGTTGCTCTATAGGTAAATTTTATGATTATGATGAGTCAATACGAATGTTCCATGAAAAGGTTATTTATGTGAATTAAAAGAGTTACTTGAAATGGATGGTGTAAGGAAATATGTGAAAATTTATGCAAAATTTGTTAAGTTGTCAATGATTTTATATATGAATATTGGCTTGATTTTTACATATGTTAGAATTTTATGGAACATGCCTAAAGCTTTAACCTAGAGTGGAAATTGATTGTAATAAAGTGAAATGTCCTCCATTAAAAAATGATAATAAATGGAATGATTAAATAAAATGTATGAAAGATCTGAGTTAGGTCACTTGGGCAATATTTCCTTAAACAAATACAAAAGGTCAAAGTGACATGGCTTAGGAAAAAGACCTAAGAGAGGTGACTTAGGCAATGAAACAGGGATCCTTTGGTTAATGAGTTAATGGAGATGAATAAAAACTTTGTGAAGGGCATTTGTAATGAAATTACTCTACATGTATGCTTCATATTTGATATGGTGTTTCTTGTTCAAAGAAATGATATCTTGTTAAGTGGTTGATGATTGGGGTAATTGATGAAATTGTGCTTTAATGACTGTGGTGATGATTAATTCAATAATAAATGTCTTCCTTAAACATGGATGCGAAATGTGACAATTGACCTTATGCCTTGATATAGGTGATGCAAGTCTTAGAGTGTTCCTAATAGTTTATTTGTGTGTGAACATAGGTAGTAAAATTACTACTTATTTTGTAAACCCAAAACAATTTTCAAAATGAAAATAATTTTTGTATGCATAACCACTCACAAATAAAAATATTTTCCCTCACTGAGTGTAATACTCACATTTTCATTATTTTGTCCCTTCCCTTGAAAAAAGAGAAAAAGGTTTTTGAGTTGACTAACCAGCAGCAGTAGTAGTGAGAGTGAGCAAGGTCTAGATATGGTCGAGTAAAATTCTCTAATTTTTTTTGTTTTTCTCATGTATTTGGAACATTGTGTCTTTGGTTGTTAATGTAAATATTGGGGATATTAGTGTGGTGTTAAAATTATGATATAAAATTATTATTATGTAGTTACTAAGTAGGATTTGAATTTATGTAGTAAAGGATGATAGTATTATACTTGGATTATTGTAAAGAATAAATGAATAAATTATGCGTATTTGAGCTATCTTGTTAATTAAACAGTGACTAGATAGATAGATTGTTTGAATGGGCTGTCATGTATGTTTATAGGGTTAGCTTGGCACCCTGGTACTGAGTCAACACTATGCATTTCACCCTGGGCCTTATTAAGGTGTATGTTTGATAAGTAACGTTTCCAATGAAATTCTTATATCAATTTAGTTTAATGAACTTGTTATCTAACAAGTACTTACATATTCTATACTTTAATTTATAAGATTGACGACTTCCTTTACAATAACAACATTAACACCTAGTATAAATCCTGTTGACACACATCATTTGGGCAGGCCCAGTAGTATGCAACCTTACTCCTAGCTAATAGAGAGGCTGTTTCTAAATGACTACTTCCTTATGAAGAAATACAATGCTTTATAGTCTTTTCACTCTACTAATATGTAGAATTAATAAAGCAATAACGAGGAACAATTCAGGGATAATACGTAAATGTAATATGAATTTCAAAGTTAAAATCTCATCATAAGTTTATTTACAAAATTTATTTATCTCATACATGTTATCTTACACATTTGTTAATTAAACAAACATATAAGATAAAGAATGTCCTTAATTAATTATTACAAAAAATCTATAACCAACTAATTGATTGTAGGCCATAAACCAACGAAGGCAAAACAAAGAGAGTGACAAAGTTTGAGCATTACATTTGAAAACCCCATATGATGTTTGGTTAAATTGAATGCTTCAGGTAAAGGAAATGAAACAACTTATGATTATAAAGCATGATTTAGGAAATTTCACATAATGAAGCAATATTATTTTAGAAACAAAGCAATAATAACAAAGCTAAGTCCCCTCTCTTTATTACCAATAATATCAATTTTAACAATCTATGATGTTATATTTATTTTGTTTTAATTATTGTTACTATTACTTTTATTCTCTTTATCTTTACAACATAATTCAATAAAACTTAGATCTTATAAATTTAATAAGTGAGATTCAAACATTATCGAATCAATACAAAAAGACCCGTGAAGTAAAAGTAATTTTAAAAAGTCACAGGGTTTTAAGGTCGTTGTATTAGTTTTCTCATCCTTAACATGATATGAAATGTTTTCGGTAACTTGTAATTATTTGTTTAATATTTTCCTCTTAATCATTAGTTAATTAAGATGACATATAGGAATTGTATGAGGAAGGAAAAACTCATATGGAGTTTAGTTTAAATAAGCTCAATCTTAAGTGGTGACTTCTAAAATTTATTTAGGTATAGGCTTTGATGTTAATATGCCAAATATGTAGGTCCAATCCTAAAAGCCAACCATAAACTTTTTATTCTAATTTTTAATTTTTAATTTAAGTTTTACATTAATATGTGATTGTATGATCCAATAAAGGGTATGTATAAAGAAAGAGAGAAACAAAATTAGTTAGATCATAAAAAGGGATTGGTAATTAATAAATTTAAAAGTATAAAATCTAAATTTTCAAAAGAAATACATTAAAAATAGTTGTATCCAAATTTACATCTATTATAAACTAAAATTCAATCCTTCTTTGTTTAAGGCAATTGCTATTAATTAAACTTAGATTTAATGTAAAGTTGCTTAGTTGTGGAATGAATTTATATTTTGAAATCATTGTTTATGGACACACACACACACACACACACACACACACACACACACACACACACACACACACACACACACACACACATATATATATATATATATGTGATTTTATTATATAAGATACTGTTTATTAGAATAGTAATAATATTTGTTCCTTATTTAAATCTTTTAGGAAACTCAATAATGATGCAATTTTGTGGCATGTTATACTTAGTCATGTTAGTCAAATTCAAAGAAATGGATTAGTCCAAGAAGGCCTTTTATGTAAGTTAAATCAAATAGATATACCTATTTAAGAGTATTGTCTCAAGAAACCCATTTAGAAAGGGAACAAGAGCTTTTAATATATTTTAATTATTCACTAAGACATTTAATTATTCCACAAACCTCACTATAAAATGGTTTTGTGAAGACAATATAATGTATTTAGAATTGATTAGGTCCATAAGAGTACAAGAAAATTTGTATTTCCTCTATTCAAATGATGCCCTATTTCATATACTTAATCTTATTCCTATAAAATAAGTTATGTCAATAAATTGAATCACACCATAACATTTTCTAAAAGATTTAAGTAAGCCTTTATCGTTACTTATGGTATCACATTATATCTTAGCATTTTCAAAATGGTAGTAGTAGTATTCTTAACTCCAAAAAAAAGGTAGGTTTTAGTCAATTCCTAGTATATAAGCCAACAATTTAGTCTATATGATGCCGCAGTTGGGTAATTTGAATCTATAAGATAATGATATCAACAATGAATGATTTACTTAGATTTAAAGGTTTAACTTTCACCTAATAGCCAAATAATATGAATGATTTACTTAAATTTAAAGGTTTAACTTTCACCTAATATCTAAATAAGCAAGTATTTTTATCTTTGTTACCACTTTTAGATTCAATTTAAGGTGCAATGAGTATCATTGTAATAACATTAGAGTATAAAGTATCACTATAGATAATGGCAATCGCTTACTTATATTTTTTGTGAAACGTTAAGGTGCAACTCACACTTGTGACCAATCGATTAAAAAAATATGAGTTATGGAAATGTAAAAAACTAAAATGAAAAAACCTAACATTATAGGGGTGTAAAGGCCTGTATCCATCATCTATGTCATAAGTATGGAAATTAGGCCTAAAACAGAAGGAAGGTATCTTCATTAGATATCTAGACAGTTAAAGGATATGTGTTCATAGGCGAACAAGATAACAAAGGGAGACCTAAATTTAAATCATAAGATGTCACATTCTTAGTAAATAAATTTTGAAAGTAAGGTGAAATAGGAAAATATGTGTCTTCGTGTGAGGGAAATTCATCCAAATGGGAGATCTAGAAAATATTAAATCAAGTTGAGATTAATTTAAATTGTAACTCAGTGAAAGTTTACCTATTATATCTCATTTGAGTGGAAATAATCAGGACATTGATGAATATATATCACATGAATCTCATTTACTTAAAAATAATCATGAAATAATTCCCCAAATTTATTTTGAAGTAGAAGGAAAAATTTATATGATTATCCTAGCAGAATAGGGTGAGCCAATGAATGCAAATGAGGCTTTTATTGGTCTTGTTAAAAAAGAATGGAGGAAAGTAATGAAAGATGAAATGACTACTTTAAGCTCTAATAAAATATAAAAAATGGTTGATCTCGTTAAAGGGTGAAATGCTACGGGGAATAAATGGATTCTTATAATAAAGAAAAAGGCTAATAGTAGTATTAAATGATACAAAGCATGCGTTGTGGATAAAGGATATATGTAATGAGAGAAAATTGACAATAAAAGACATTCTCACCAATTGTTAGGATTGTTTCACTTAGATTAACCCTGGATCTAGTGGCCATTAAAAAAATTGAATTAAATAGATATAGAAACTCTTTTCTTAATAAAGTTTTTGAAGAATAAATCTAAATGGAATAACTTATTAGTTTCATTAGACATGCCAAGAGAATGACTGTCAGAATTGTTAAAATCTTTTATAGCCTAAAGTAGTGCTCAAGACAATATTATTAAAAGGACCCATCTCGGATGTTCCCATTACAGAATCTAAGTGGAGCTCTCCTGATGACTCTATAGTAGCCCTCCAATTGATATCTAACTCAATCGAAGTATTTCCATAAAACTAAGTCGTTCAATTGTTAAAAACCTTTTATACTTTAAAAGTTAAAAACATGAAAAATAGTGGGGATTTTTTTTTTGAAAATCTAACAGCATAATGGTTGCTTTTCCTAGATTCCCAATTTTCAAAAATCTGCATATCATGATTTAAAACAATTCTAGTATTTTATATACCATCTTAACTTTTGGAATGGGACTTAAGATACACATCACAAGCAACCACAAACATATTTACAAGATCACACTTTCAAACCCTTTTAAAAATAATTTAAAACATATATACAATTAACTAAGCCAATTTCAAGAAAACACATACATAACAAAAATAACACAAGCACAATAACACTCGATAATACAACTAATCCTACATTGGAATCCTAGCTACTGAAGCACCTGTACACATACCTGGGGTGGTTTATTTGAAAACATAAAAATAGGGGTGAGCCAAACAAACTCAATTAGTTTTAATCATTTTACTAAATAAACTTCTCACGATTGAATATTCTTATACAATAATAAAGAACATGGTAAAATACTTGCCATAAATATTCATTGGTGTATCATAAGATCTGGTGATAAAATAACATTTCGTAAAACACAATTCTCAAATGTTTTTTCGAAATGTTTTTTCAAAATTAATCTCATGATATAAAAGTTTCCATTTTTCATTTTACTTAAATAATAAATAGCGGTGGAAATAAGTTTTTCTGAAAACTTTATACTGAAAATAAGTCAACCATTAGAATTGGTATCATACGGTACCCTAGGTTTATACAACAAAGCAAAATTCCTACATCATTATGGCCGTATCAAGTGGCAGAGCCTTGCTACCCTAAGCATAAAGTCACAGAGCTAATTCTGCATTGCTTACCCGAGATTGGTTAACTACTAGTTACGGAGTTGGCTCCACATCACTTACCCGCAATAGGATAATTGCTATAAACCGATAGTTATGGAGTTGGTTCTACATCTCTTATTTGTAACAATTTTGGCTAGCACTATATATACCCAGTACGTGCAGATGGCGACTCACTGGAATATTGATAGACACAATACAACCCGTTGTTGGTAACTGACACCCCCTAGACATTGTCATGCACGTTTTAGGGTACTATGACTGGTAAATCTGTTATATCATTAAGGCATGCCATAGGCTAAAAGTTCATTCCCTTTTTATCAACAAATAACATAATTTCAATGTAAATTTAAATCATATAAATTTTAACTTTCAATGTAAATTTAAATCATATAAATTTTAACTTTCAAACTAAAATTCTTATATCGGTCTAACCTAAATTTATACTAGCAATATTCACTTGTAATATATCATTCACATATAACTTGTTGGGCCCCGTTTCCGAAGCCCAACATTCGGAGGTCGAAACGGCCTGGAGGGCCCACCGCTCATAACTCTCGGAGTAGATTTGAGAAACTTCCGATTTGGAATTTCAACTTGGATTCTTCATATCTTTTGTCCCCTCATCATCTGAAGTTTCTAAAGATAC
>JAOSBN010113885.1:0-10614 GCA_027563595.1 Erythroxylum suave
GGGAACATCTAATTTGCAAAAGAAATTACCTTAATAAGCTTGTGATGCCAACCTTTCAATAACTTCAAACACTTTGATGGCTAGTTTCATGAATCAAAACTAACCAACTCCACCTTTGAGAGAAAATCTCAAGATTTTTACAACCTTTTTGAAGAAGATGCAAAACAGAGTAGCCAAACCCTCTGATTCTTGACCTTTGGGATAAATAAAAGGGGTCAATGAAAAACGCACTATTTAACTTGCTGAAGAAGTGGGAAATAAAAGGGATTGAAATTGGGACAGATTTAGGTACCAAAATAGGGACCAATTTACGGACGAAAACTGGAACAAATTTAGGTACGGAAATAGCAACGGTAAATTTGGTCCCAACATCATTGTTACGATTTTAGGGACGGAAAAAGATTCTCACAAAAATTAGATGCAAATTCCATCTGATATTTGGGACCGAAAAATTCTACCCTTAATGTTTCGTCTCTATATCCGTCCCAATGTGAACAGTCGCAAATTAGTAATCGATTTGAGGACCCTTTTTTTCGTTCGTAAATTTGGTCCAGAATTAGGGACAGATTCTTATGAACTTTACTTCGCGGGTTTCAGCATCAAACTTTGCAACTGATTTTGGGATGAAAAGATTGATCGGTGTGGATGTAGCTAACGTTTGGGACAGATTTGGGGACAGTTTTGTTTTTTAACCCATTTCGGTCACAAATTCCGTCCCTAATTAGGGACAGATAAATTCCGTCCCTATTTTTCGTCCTTATTTGCGATTTTTCTTGTTGTGAGATGATGATTTCATGCTTGGTGTTGTATTTGATTTTGCATTTGAGATAAAAAAATAAAAATATATGATGAAATGAAGATTGGATCAGGTTATTGTTGGATTTTAAAACACATGCAAAACCATATATGCAGAAAAGTTGATAAACACATGCTCTATTTTCACAGTATATACGTAAATGTTTGCGTATTGCTAAAGATGGATTTAAATGAGGTTAGAGTTAAAGAGGATATAGAGCATAATGAGGTGTTATGTTTTCAGGAGTAAAATGATTTAAAAAAACGTGGGCTGATGTCGAAAAAAAGAAGAAGAGAAAGGTGCAAAAGTTTAAAAAAAAAGAAGAGGAGAAAGGTGCAGAAGTTATATAAATACAATAGAGGGAGAAAGTGAAAGTGAGATTTCTGATTTTTGATGATTAAGTGTAAACCTTGCAATTTTTTATTTGTTGTGAGTTGTTGAGCTGAAGGAAGAATAGGAAGTTGGTTTATGTAATGAATGTAGTAGATATAAAGTGTAAAAATGGAAAAAAAAAGGATCTTTTGGTGGGGAAGATGACGTTTGCGTGCTAGAGAGAGAAAAGGTGATAGTTTATATGTATGGGTTAAAAAATAGAGTTTTTCATTGAACAGCGCTAAGTCTTTTGCCTATAACTTTTTCATCCAAGCTCCAAATAACTTGAAACTTAGACCAATGGATTCCTAAGACATTTTTCTTTCTTTCAATAAAAATTTAGAGTTATCTGAATTAATTTGAAAATTATTGATGGGGTGAAAGTGTGGAAGTCTACTGGAATGTTTGAATTGGAAGATTTTCATGAACATGTTTCAGTATTCTAATTATAACTTGAGCTGTAGATTTCTGAATGGGTTGATTTTTGCTTCTTATTAAATTAGAGACATAATTTTACAACTATCTTGAAGAATTCGAAATTTTGATTCTGCCTCTAAGATTTTCAAAATCGGCATGTAAGTGAGTTGTAGCTTAAGCTGAAGCACTATCAGGGATAGAAATCATGTCTTGTAGTTATTGAATAAACTGTATTGATGTAGGCTGAGTTGTCTAGACAAAGTTGTAGCTTATTATATTAGCTTTAAATTGGTATAAATTTTGTAATTTTTGGATATCTGAGGTGAAAGATATGAGTTGTACAATTAGAGGGTATGATCATGTACTAGCCAAAAGTTCCAATGTGCACAGTTTGTAGTATTTTGTGCATAAAACATTCAATACTGAATCAAATTGGATGATCTTGGAGTCCTTAGAAACTTAAGACACAATAGAACAACTTTCCAAAAGGAATTGTTGCCTAATATTGTCATTTACCCTATTAGATTAATTATTCAATATTGACCTGAAATCATATGGATAGAAAATCTGAAGTGGTCAATTAGGTTGTGTAATTGATATCACATTGTTTTATTTTGGTCCAAATTATAAGTAACAAATGATATTAATGAGGGCTTTGATATCTAATTGATTTAATGGTGAAAATTACAATAAGATACCCTGAATTGTCATTGAACAATGCATTGTGCATATTTTATTTATTTATGCACATATGCATAAAGGAATATGTTTTCAATTGTGCAAAATGTGATATTTTGTAAATGTGTTGTGTATATTTTAGAGGAGCACATATGCCAGTCATACATTGCCGGACCATCCAGGCAATAACTTTTTGGCACGTACTGTGAGTCAACCTAGATGATTTCCTAGGGTTGATTTGATTTTAATTTAATTTAATTTGTTAAACTTCCAATATTATTGAACTGTTTGTGAATTGTTTTTGGATTCCGAACCTAAGGTCAGAGGAGTTTAATAGTTGGGCTTGTATTGGGAGTGTTTCAATTTGAATGAATTCGATATTTGATTCTCAACGAAAGTTGAATGCCGGACTTAGGTTCGATGACTATGAAATCTTGTATGAGAATTTGTATAAGATTGAAATATATGAGATATTCAGAAATTATTGCATTTCATAAAATACATGCTCAGATAAAGGCATTGTGATTTGAGTTGCCAGTATGAAGCGTTTCCACGTAGAGCTTTACTCCATGATTTTCTAATTTTTCACGTAGAATTATGCTCCGTGATTATGTTTGATTGAGCCCTATAAGCCAATACTTGTATAAGTTTGTGATAGGCACTCGGTCACAACAATAAGAAAGAATGTGAGTCTCATGCATATAAAATTATAAGACTGAAATTTATTGAATGATTTGCAAAGTTGAATGAGTGATAAATTGATGTGATTTATTTGCTATGCTTAGCAATGTGAATTGTGTGATCCTATGATATACCATGTTGTGTGAATATCTGGAATGTATATATGATCTGAATGAGTGTCTATAAAATATGTATTATGTGTATGTGATCCGGTGAAATCATCAATGATGGTTCACTCATTGAGTTCGCAAAACTCATAAAAAAATTGCAATGTGGTTTTTTAGGTACGAGACAGGATACCTAGTTCTTTAGACAGGATTAAAGGACCCTTTTTGGATTTTGTTATGGCTCAAAGGTCTGTCAGCTGGTCCCAGGAGTGTTGTGTTTTGTATTTTGTAGTTTTGTTTTATTAGAACCTGTATGAGGTTATGTAAATACTTTTCTAAAGGAAACAATTTAAATTTTATGGACGAATGCAATGAATGGTTTTAAAATTTGTTGACTTTTAAATGATATTAGTTGAAGCCATGTGTAAGCTGGATTTGTTTTTGCTCTAGCATACCATTATCATAAGTTATGTACTTGAATGTTTAGGTGTGTACCTTATGGTAGTGGGATGTTGCATTTTTGGTATCAGAGCATGGTTTGGCATCTTTAGGGACAAATAGGAGTAGAGATATGATAAATAGTGAGATATTTCGATAGTGATCACAACTTTTGTTTGTTATAGGTCACCTTCCATAGGAGATCTAATTGGTGAGTCAGCTGACATGGAGTCTGTCGGAGTCAATTTAGAGTCTCCTATACTTGAGTTTGCTCAGATGCCTCCGAGAATTCTCGTGAGGCGAGAAAGAAGATATGATAAGCTGAGAAAGCAGGGAGTTGTAAACTTCTACGAAAGTACTGACCTGGCTGAAGTAGAAGGGTGGCTTGAGCAAACTAAAAGAGTGTTCGACCAGATGAACTATGAGGCAGATGAGAAATTCGACTATGTTATCTCACTCCTGCAAGGTTCCGCATATCAGTGGTGGAAAACCATTCCAGGCAGTACCACTAGACCTTGCAGTTTGACTTGGGAGGATTTCCCGAGAGTGTTCAGAGAACTACATGTCGAAGATTTACATGAATCGAAAAATGAAAGAATTTTTAGACCTGAAGCAAGGCAGACTCACAGTGGCAGAGTATAAAATAAAATTCAATGAGCTAATGGGATATGTAATTGTATTGATCCCAACTGAAGAAGAAAAATGTAGACGATTTGAGGATGGTTTGAACATGGAGAATAGAATGATACAAAACATTTCTAACTTGAACAGTTTCATAGAACTCTGAGCGGCCTCAATCAAAATTAAACAGTTGTTGAAGGCAGAGAACAAACAGGCAGGTAGAGGTAAGAGGCAAGACGAGTCTCAGGTTGATTCTGGCAGAAGTGTCAGAATAGATCATCTCTATTCCAGCCTAGATCGAGACAATTTGGATCTCGAGGAAGAGGTAGATTTGTTCAATCTAGGAGAGGTAGGCGACAAATGCCTGCCAATCAGTCGCATCAATTGCCTGAATGTGAGCACTGTGGTAAAAAGCATGGTGGTGAGTGTTGGCGAATATCGGGAGCATGTTTTCAATGTGGCTCATATGAGCATCAAATCAAAGATTGCCCTGAGATGTTGGAAACACAGTCTAGAGCTAGAGGAGGAACTATTATTGAGACTACAGTTCAACAGAGTAGAGCTAGCAGACCTGCACAGAGAGGTAGAGATAGAGGTAGGACTCAGTCAGCAGGGCCCAATGTCAGGACTAATGTGTGGAGCAACCAGCTGCAATCTCAGGACAAGGTCTATGCCATTACTAGATAGGAGGCGCAGAACTCTCCAGATGTGGTAGCAGGTGTGTTGAATGTTTTTCATTTCGAAGCATATGCATTGGTAGATCCAAGATCTACACATTCATTCATTACACCGCATCTGGCTCTAGATTGCATTATGAGCGTGAGACACTGAAATGTGGATTAGTAGTGAGTACTCCAGTGGGTAGCACAACAGTGATTGGTGAGGTACGTAAAAGGTGTATAGTTTGGATTGATCAGGCAGAATTAGAAGCTGATTTGATTATATTGCAACTGAGAGTGATAGACCTCATCTTAGGCATGGACTGGCTCACTGCTCATAAGGCAGTGTACTAAGGAAGTAGTGCTTGAATCCCTTAATCAGCCAAGAGTGGTGTTTCGAGGAATTAGTCAGGCAGTGCCAGCCTGACTAATTTCATTTTTGCTTTGAGATTGATCCGAGGTGGATGTGAGGCTTATCTGGCCCATGTGGTGGATACTCGGAATGAACAAACCATTCAGGACATGCCAGTTGTTAGGGAATTCTGGATGTGTTTCTGGCTAAACAACCGGGATTACCCCCAGATAGGGAGACATATTTAACTATTGATTAATTCCTAGGTGCTGCTCCTATATCAATTCCTCTATATAGGATGGCGCCTATTGAATTGAAGGAACTGGAAACCCAATTGTAGGAATTGTTAGATAACGGTTTCATTAGGCCTAGTGTGTCGCCTTGGGGAGCTCCGATATTGTTTGTGAAGAAGAAGGATGGCACCCTAAGATTATGTATTGATTACCGCCAGTTGAATCGGATAACGTGATAATGGTTAAAAATAAATATCCACTGCCGAGGATTGATGATTTGTTTGACCAATTACAGGGAGCTCAGGTATTCACAAAGTTAGATTTGAGATCGGGATATTACCAGCTGAGGATAGCTGAGGTGGATGTTACCAACAGTGCATTTAGAACCAGATATGGGCGCTTCAATTTTTGTAGTACCATTTGGATTGACTAATGCTCCAGTAGCTTTTATGGCATTAATGAATAAGGTATTTTAACCTTATTTAGATCAATTTGTAATTGTCTTTATTGATGACATTTTGGTGTACTTGAAATGTAGAGAAGATCATATGGCACATCTGAGAATGGTTCTTTAGATAATGAGGGAGAAACAGTTATATGCCAAGTTTAGCAAGTGAAAATTTTGGCTAGATCAAGTAGTATTTCTAGGTCACATCGTGTCTGGAAAGGGCATTCAGGTGGACTAAAAGAAAATAGAAGTTGTAATGAAGTGGGAGGCTCCAAAGAATGTGTCTAAGATTCGAAGTTTGCATAGATTAGCTGGGTATTACAGAAGGTTTATCGAGGGGGTTTCATTGATTTTGGCCCCTTTGACAAAACTTCTGAGAAAGAATGTTCCTTTCAGATGGAGTGATGATTGTCAGAGGAGTTATGAGGAGCTAAAGCATCGGTTAACTTCAGGACCTGTGTTAGCTATCCCATTAGGTTCTGGAGGTTATGTTGTGCATAGTGATGCGTTGCATCAGGGTTTAGGATGTGTCCTAATGCAGCATGGTAAAGTAATAGCATATGCAT
Organism: Erythroxylum suave; assembly: GCA_027563595.1. NCBI lineage: Eukaryota > Viridiplantae > Streptophyta > Magnoliopsida > Malpighiales > Erythroxylaceae > Erythroxylum > Erythroxylum suave. The sequence goes on from JAOSBN010113885.1 coordinate 6,369, forward strand.
CGAGAAAGTTGAGGTCTCATGAATTTGCCTACCCAGTTCATGATCTGGAACTTGCTGTAGTAGTATTTGCTTTGAAAATTTGGAGACATTACCTGTATGGAGAAACTTTTCAAGTGTACACTGACCATAAAAGTTTGAAGTATTTATTGAACTAGAAGGAGTTGAATATGAGACAGAGGAGATGGATAGAATTTTTGAAAGATTATGATTGTACAATTGAGTATCATCCTGGAAAAGCTAATATGGTGGCTGATGCATTAAGTTGGAAGTCTAATAGTAGTGTGGCTCAAGTACAGTTATCGAAGTTACCTAGCCTAGTTCAGTTAAGAGCACTGAATGTTGAATTAAATTTGGAGCAAGATGATATATTGATAGCTACATTGAAGTTGAGACCTGTGTTGCTTGACAGGATCAAAGAGGCTCAAAGAAGAGATCTAGATCTAGTGAAGTTAATTGAGAAGTTGAAAATGAATCCAGATTCTAAATTTACAGTGAGAGATGATACTTTGAGGTTAAAGCAAAGATTATGTGTGCCCAATATTGATAATTTGAGGAAAGAGATTTGGAGGAAGCACATTTAGTAGCGTATGCTATGCATCCAGGTACTACCAAGATGTGTAACATGTTGAAACAACATTATTGGTGGTCGGGCATGAAAAAGCAAGTAGCAGAATTAGTTTCTAAGTGTATAACTTGCCAACAGGTTAAGGCTGAGCATCAGAATCCAGCTGCATTCGTTACCTATTTCGGAGTGGAAATGAGAACGAATCACAATGGATTTCATTATGGGTTTGCCAAGAACTCCGAGGCAACATGATGCCATTTGGATCATTGTCGATAGACTGACCAAATCGGCTCATTTCTTGCCAGTAAGAGAAAATCTTTCACTAGATCAGTTAGCTCAGTGATATATGAATAAGGTTGTGAGGTTACATAGGGTTCCAGTGTCTATAGTTTTGGACAGGGATCCTAGATTTACCTCGAGATTATGGGGTAGTTTATAGACAGCTTTGGGTACCAAACTGAATTTCAGTATGACCTTTCATCCTCAGAAAGATGGTCAGAGTGAGAGAACGATTAAGACTGTCAAGGATATGCTTAGAGCTAGTGTTCTGGAGTTTCAGGGAGCATGGGATAAATATATAACTTTGATTGAATTCGCCTACAATAATTAGTACCATAGCAGTATTGGTATGGCTCCATATGAGGCGTTGTGCGGCAGGAAGTGTCGTTTGCCTTTATACTGGGATGAAGAGGGTCTAAGAATTATTGAAGGCCCAGAATTGATTTAGGATACCATTGATAAGGTAAAATTGATCCATAGCAGAATTAAAATGACACAAGATAGACAGAAAAGCTATGTGGATCAACACAGGAGAGATATGGAGTACCAAGTTGGTGACAGGGTATTTCTGAGAGTATCACCTTAGCGAGGTGTACTAAGATTTGGCAAGAAGGGGAAGTTAAGTCTAAGGTATATTGGTCCATATAAGATAATTGGAAGAATTGGACCATTAGCTTACAAGTTAGCCTTTCCTTCGGAAATGGCTTAGATACATAATGTGTTTCATGTAAGCATGCTTAGGCGATATCAGTCGGATCCAACTCATGTGATACCGACTCAGGAGATTGAAGTCTCCAGTAATCTGAGCTATGTAGAAAAACCAGTTAAGATAATTGGCTATCAGAATAAGCAATTGAAGAACTGAGTGATTCCAATGGTGAAAGTCCTTTGAAAGAATCATTCTAGTGAAGAAGTCACATGGTAAATAGAGGAGCACATGAGGACTCAGTATCCCTACCTATTTGATCATTCAGGTAAAAATTTCGAGTACGACATTTTTATTAGGAGGGGAGAGTTGTAATATCGCGATACCCATGTTAAGGCTAGAATAGTAAATTATGAGAAATTTATGTGGAATTAGGGGGAAAAAAACAAACACATCATGCATAAGTTAATTGTGACATACACATTTATTTTGCACATTCATATGATTGTACATGCATTCATTGGCATTTCTAGATAAATTTGATTTATAAGTGAAAATTGTGGATTAAATTGGAGTGTATTAATTATGATTTGGCAATTTTGGTATATTTTGAAATTTTTGGTGAATTATTTTTCAGCTGAAAATTTATTTAGAGAGTCATATTATTATTTTGAAATTTTTGGTGAATTTTAGAAAAATATTGATTTATGGGCCAATTATGGTGTGACACGTGGTAATCTATAAATGTGACAAATGGCTTTTAAGTATGGTGAGACGTGGACTGCTAATGGGTGACAGTTGTATTACATACAAAGAGTATACGTAGCAAATATTTTTTAGACGGAAAATTCTTAAGCTGTCACTTAACTTTCTGTCCTTTCTTTTGTTGTTTCCTTCACCAAAGAAATACTAGGGTTCAAAATAGCTTATTTATCCTCTATTCTGTACATGTGTTTCACCCTCATTACTGGAACTAATTGCTGAATCAAGTAAGTTGTGCATTCATTTTCATGGTTATGTTAAGGATAAATGACAAAGAGATGACGTTTTCAGGCTTGAGGATGGGCGCATGCATGAACATTTTGGGGCTGTATATTGATGTTAAAAAAAATTGCAGAAAAAATGTAGAAAGTGATGAAAAACCGTGAGTGATGTTCTGTGTTTTTGTGTGTGTTGTATTTGATTTTGCATTTGAGATAAAAAGAATGAAACTATATGATGAAATGAAGATTGGATCAGGTTATTGTTCGATTTTAAAACACATGCAAAACCATATATGCAGAAAAGTTGATAAACACATGCTCTGTTTTCACAGTATATGCATAAATGTTTGGGTATTGATAAAGATGGATTTAAATGAGGTTAGAGTTAAAGAGGATATAGAGCATAATCAGATGTTATGTTTTAAGGAGTAAAATGATAAAAAAAAAGTGGGCTGATGTGAAAAAAAAAGGAAGAGAAAGGTGCACAAGTTATATAAATACAGTAGAGGGAGAAAGTGAAAGTGAGATTTCTGATTTTTGATGATTAAGTATAAACCTTGCATTTTTTTATTTGTTGTGAGTTGTTGAGCTGAAGGAAGAATAGGAAGTTGGTTTATGTAATGAATATAGTAGATATGAAGTGTAAAAATGGAAAAAAAATAAGGAGCTTTCGGTCGGGAAGATGAAGTTTGCATGTTAGAGAGAGAAAAGGTGATGGTTTATTTGTATGGGTTAAAAACTAGAGTTTTTCATTGAACAGACCTAAGTCTTTTTCCTATAAATTTTTTCATACAAGCTCCAAATAACTTGAAACTTAGACCAATGGATTCCTAAGACATTTTTCTTTCTCTCCATAAAAATTTAGAGTTATCTGAATTAATTTGAAAATGATTTATAGGGTGAAAGTGTGGAAGTCTGCTGGAAAGTTTGAACTGGAAAATTTTCATGAACATGTTTCGGTATTCTAATTATACCTTGAGCTGTAGATTTCTGAATGGGTTGATTTTTGCTTCTTATTAAATTAAAGACATAATTTTACAACTTTCTTCAAGAAGTATAATTTTGATTCTATATCTAAGATTTTCAAAATTGCCATGTAAGTGAGTTGTAGCTTAAGCTGAAGTACTATCAGGGATAGAAATCATGTCTTGTAGTTATTGAATAAACTGTATTGATTTCGGCCGAATTAGGCTTCATTTTCTAAACTAAATTTGTATATTATTCTCTTAGCTTTAAATTGGTATAAATTTTGTAATTTTTGGATATCTGAGGTGAAAGATATGAGTTGTACAATTAGAAGGTATGATCATGTACTAGCCAAAAGTTCCAATGTGCACAGTCTGTGGTATTTTGTGTATAACTCATTGAATACTGAATCAAATTGGATGATCTTGGAGTAATTAGAAACTTAAGACAGTATAGAAAAACTTTTTAGAAGGAAGTGTTGCCTAATTTTGTCATGTACCATATCAGATTAAATATGCAAAGTTGACCCGAAATCATATGGATAGAAAAGCTGAAGTGGCCAATTAAGTTGCGTAATTGATTTCACATTATTTTATTTTGGTCCAAATCATAAGTACCAAATGATATTAATGAGGGCTTTGATATCTGATCGATTTAATGGAGAAAATTACAATAAAATACCCCGAATTGTCCTTGAACAATGCATTGTGCATATTTTATTTATTTAAGCACATGTGCATAAAGGAATATGTTTTCAATTGTGCAAAATGTGATATTTTGTAAATGTGTTGTGTATGTTTTAGAGGA
>JAOSBN010113896.1:0-10613 GCA_027563595.1 Erythroxylum suave
CACATAATAAAAGCAACTTTACACTTGTCATCTTCCTAAGGTCTAGGTTCTGACTTAGTTTCTTTTGAACTAACTCCTGCCAACTCTCATCTTTGCAATCCAACTATCTCCAAATCTTCATTCGATTTCTTCTCTTGTTTTTCCTATTTTCCATAATACTCTGTAAATTAAAAAAATAAGTCCTAAGTTCACCAAAGCTTATAAATCTCACAATTCTACTAACCAATAATATTTCCAATGTAGAAACGTTCATAATTCTCAAAAAAATCACAATTCAATCCAATTATACTTGGAATTATTCATGAATGCAGGTACACTTATTTTCATATGCAGAAAGTTCACTATTCACTTGTGTGAGCCTGTCATATTATGCATGAACATACAAATGCATCTCTTGCCTCTCACTGAACACTCCTATTTACTATTCTAACCTTCCCATAGGTAGTGGGATGTTACTACTCTCCCCTCCTTGAAAGAAATTTCGTCCTTGAAAGAAATTTCGTCCTTCTTACCTTTTTACTTAAATAGGTGGGGATATTGCCTCTTCATCTGCTCCTCTGTCTCCCATGTTGCTTCCTCAGTTGAGTGGTTCCTCTAAGGGACTTTCACCAATGGAATGACTCTATTCCTCAACTGCTTGATCTGTGATCCCACAATCTTGATTGGCTCCTCAACATAGCTTAAGTTACTAGTAACCTCAATTTCCTGAGCCAGTATCACATATGTCAGATCTGATCGGTATCTTTGAAGCATATTAACATGAAACACATTATGCAATTGAGACATCTCCCAAAGGTCTAATCCTCTCAATGATCTCATAAGGACCAATTTACCTAGGGCTTAACTTGCCCTTTTTACCGAATCTCAGAACTCCCCTCTAAGGTGACACTCTCAAGAATACCTTATATCCTTCATTGTATTCCATATCACGTCGATGTTGATCCACATAACTCTTCTGTCTATCTTGAGCTGCTTTGATGAAGTCCATAGTAATCCATTCCCATTTCCATTCCAGAATGGGCAACGAATGGAGCTTTCCTACCGAAATTTGATGCTCAGCCTTAACTTGTTGGCATGTCATACATCTAGATACGTATTCCGCTACTTGCTTCTTCATTCCAGGTCACCAGAAATGCTGCTTGAGTGTGTTATACATCAAGGTGGTACTAGGATGCATAGCATAGGAAGCCATACGAGCTTCCTCAAGAATCTCCATCCCCAGATCATGTACATTAGGCACGCATAGCCTCTGTTTCAGCCATAGTGTCTCATCCCTCATCTCAAATTCAGAATCTGGATTCATCTTCACTTTCTTCATAAGCCTCTCCATAACGGGATCTTTCCTCTGTACTTTTTTGATTCGATCATGTAACATCGGCCTAAGTTTCAGCATAGCAATCAAGGTCTCATTATGTTATAGATTGAACTCCACATTTAGAGCTCTTAATTGAATCAAATTGGGTAGCCTCAATAACTGAATCTGAGCTACACTAGTATTAAACTTTCTACTCAAAGCATCAACCACCACATTAGTTCTCCCCGGGTGGTGCTCAATAGTGCAATCATAGTCTTTCAGTAACTCAACCCATCTCCTCTGTCTTAAGTTCAACTCTTTCTAACTCAATGTATACCTCAAACTCTAATGATCTATGTAAACCTAAAAGGTCTCTCCATACAAGTAGTGTCTCCAAATCTTTAGAGAAAAAACAACTACAGCTAGCTCTAAATCATGTATCGGATAATTGATCTCGTGAGACCTTAATTGTCTGAATGCATAGGCGATCATTTGGCCATGCTGCATCAATACACATCCTAATCCTTGATGCGATGCATCACTGTACACCATATATCCTCCGGTCCTTGATGGAATAGTCAACACTGGTGTAGAAGTCAATCGATGCTTAAGCTCCTCAAAGCTCTTCTAACACTCCTCATTCCATCTAAACACTACATTCTTGCTCATAAGTTTTGTCAAAGGGGCTGAGATCAAAGAAAACCCCTCGACAAATCTCTGGTAATATCCGGCCAATCCTAGGAAGTTTCAGATTTCAGACACATTCCTCGGAGCTTCCTAATTCATTACTACCTCTATCATCTTTGTATCTACTTGTATGCCATCTCCAGTCACTATATGTCCCAGAAACACAACTTGATCTAGCCAAAATTCACACTTACTGAATTTGGCATACAACTGCTTTTTCCTCATAATGTATAATATAACCCTCAGATGCTCAACATGTTCCTTTCTACTCTTTAAATACACCAAGATATCATCAATAAACACAATCACAAATCGATCCAGGTAGGGCTGAAACACCTTATTCATCAGGGCTATAAAGGCTGCCGGGGCATTAGTCAGCCCAAATGGCATCACTAGGAACTCATAGTGCCCATACCTACTCCTAAATGCACTCTTAGGTACTCAGCCTCTGCTATCTTCAATTGGTAATATCCTGATCTTAGATCTAGCTTAGCAAATACTTGAGCTCCCTGCAATTGATCAAGTAAATCATCGATTCTAGGCAGTGGGTACTTATTCTTCACTATCACCCGATTCAGCTACCTATAATCGATGCATAACCTCAAAATCCTATCCTTCTTCTTCACAAACAGTACTAGAGTTCCCCAAGGTGAAACACTGGGTCTAATAAAACCTTTCTCCAGCAACTACTGAAGCTGAGCCTTCAACTTTTTCAGTTCCACAGGTGCCATCCTATATGGAGGGATAGATACGGGAGCAACACCTAGAACTAAGTCAATCGTTCCCGATCTGGTGGTAAACTAGGTAATTTATCGGGAAACACATCTAGGAATTCCCTAACCACTAGAAAGTCTTGAACACTTTGCTCAGTCCTAGTATCAATGACGTGGGCCAGATAAGCCTCACATCCTCCCTGCATCAATCTCAGTGCACTCATAAATAATATCATCCTGGCTGGCACAACCTGATTAACTCTTCTGAAAATTGCTCTCGACTGACCAGGAGATTCCAGCACTACATCCTTGGTGTAGCATTTCATAATGGTCCTATGAGCAGTGAGCCAATCCATGCCTAGGATCACATCTATCTCCCTTAACTATAATACAATCAGATCTGCCTCCAACTCTGCTTGGTCAATCCTAATCAGACACCCTTTGTAGACCTCGCCTATAACAGTAGTACTGCCTATTGGTGTACTCACCTCTAAACCATATTGTAGTAACTCCCTATCATAATGCAGTCAACATGCCAAATACTGTGCGATAAAGGAGTGTGTGGATCCTAGATCTAGCAGTGCAAAAGCTTCAAAATCATAAATCAGAAGCGCACCTACAACCACATCTGGGGAGTCTTGAGCCTCCTGCCTAGTCATAACATAGACTCGGGCTTGGGATTGCGGTTAGGTACTCCGCCCCTCAATCCTCATAGAGGAACTCCCAGATCTCACTCTACCTCTACCAGAGCCCCTCTGTCTAGTCCCACTACCTTTGCTCGGCTGAATAGTAGCTTCACTCCCCGATCTGTCACTTATACCAGACTGAATCCCTGTAGTAACAGGATAGTCCCTAATTTGGTGATCAAAAGAACCGCATCTAAAACAATCTCTAGAGTGTCTCCAACATTCACCACCATGCCTCCTCCCACAGTGCTCACACTAGGGTAACTGACTTTGTGTTGTACCTCTTCCACTGCCATACTATATAAAACCACCCCTCTGACGGAATCCTGACTGCCTTGATCCAACTAGTGGTCTGAAAACTCTGTTCTGGCACTTGCTGAATCTCCTACTAGAACTGCCCTGACTCTCACTAGGCCTCTTCCTTCTAGACAAGGGTCCAATCTCAACCTGATTGTCTGTCATCAGCTGTTCAATTCTAATCGAAGCAGCCCTCAACTCCATGAAAGTACCCAAGTCTGACTATGCCAACCTTGTTCTGATCTCTATATTAAGTCCATTCTCAAACCTCCTACACTTGTCTTCTTTTGTAGGGATTAAAGCAGTAGCATAACCCATCAGCTCATTAAATCGAATCTCATATTCAGCCACTAACATCCTACCCTGTTTCAAACTCAGAAACTCTTCCATCTTCCTATCCAAGTAGACCTTGGGCATGTAGTTCTCCTTGAAGACCCTCAGGAAGTCTTCCCACTATAATTGGTAGGGCCTAGTGGTACTACCAGGGTCAATCTTCCACCATTGATAAGCTGGGCCCTGTAAGAGAGACATTGCATAATCGAACCTCTCATCATGCTCATAATCCAATTGATCAAATACCCTCTCTGTCCTTTCCAAAAATCCCTCAGCTTCGGCAGGGTCTGTGCTGCCATAGAAGTCCACTGCTCCCTGCTTCCACAGCCTATCATACCTCCTATCCCTTCTCTCGGAAACTCTAGGAGGCATCTCCTCAGATCGAGGTACCGAGGACTCTCTACTGGCTCCTACCGATCATTGGTCAGCTGGTTGATCAACTTGATCACCTAGAACGGATGACTTATAACAAACAATAAATTTCCAATCATTTTTCTACACTTCTCATGATATTTCATGCTTAATGTTCTATATTTCCCAAAAGATGCCAACCATGCTCTAATGCCACCTAAGTGTGTAGCACCCCCTTACCACAGTGTACACACTGAGACCCCCAGAGGTCATTCCGGCACATATCCTATGATAAGGGTGAGCTACTATCGATCATTACATAAACTTCACAAGGCATCATATGGTATCATATCATTATTCATTACAAAGCGTCATATTGGAATCACCGTATTTAAAAACCCAACATTTTTCCTCATTTCATTTCACAAACTCGAAAGTCTACATTGTATCTTTCCACAATGTCCATATGTACATCATCAAAGCCTAATACAATAATACTACATAAATGAGGAAAATATATAAATCTATCTAATTCGTCGAAAAGTCCCAGTTGACCGACCTTTGAGCCTTGACTCCTTTTGCCACAACACTATCCACACGGCTGGTAGAGCCTCTCAGTAGCTAAAGTCGTCTCTTGGTCCTGAAAAGACAACGTTGCAATTTTGGTGAGTTTTGCGAACTCAATGAAGTAACCTCATCGATGGTTCACTCAATTCATGCATCACATCAATTTACATAACATATAATCACATTGGATCACATACACCTTATAAATCATGTGACATTGATCATTTAACACTTTATAATCATTCATATCATGTATTAGCAATGCACATGAGACTCACTTTCTTTCTTATTGTTGTGATCGAGTGCCTATCACAGACTTATACAAATATTGGCCCATAGGGATCAATCAGACAGAATCACGGAGCATAGCTCTACGTACGAAATCAGAATCAGAAAATCAAGGAGCAAAGCTCTACGTGGAAACGCTTCATACTGGTAACGCAAGTCACAATGCCTTTATCTGAGCATGCATTTTATGAAATGCAACGATTTCTGAACATCTCGTATATCACAATCTTATATGAATGTTCAGAAAAAATTTCAGGGTCATCAGATCTAAGTCCGGCATTCAACTTTTGTTGAGAATCAAATGACAATTTCATATCAAATACACATTTATTTCATCTCATTCACATACAAGTAGCACTTTAATATCTCAATCCAATATCACAGTCATCGGACCTTCGTGTCCGGAATCAACACTCAAGCCACATTTATTCAATCATTTCACACATATTGTGAAAAACTAGAAATTAAGTGAAACCATCTAGGTTACTCACGAGTTACTCCTGAAGCTAATGCTTGGAAGTGTCGGTAACATCTGGAAGTTGATGTTCCAACTGTTCCACTATAACAAAATAATACACACATATATCACAATCTGCATAGTTATGCGTGTTCATTAATGCACATATATGGAATGAATTATGTACAATGCATGTTCATGACTATCCCGGGTATCCTTCCATCTAAGTTATCATAATCACAATCAAATGTCGAATCTCACTTAACTAGCATTGTTCGTAGGGTTTATGCCTCAACAACTCATCTGAATCTAATTCTATAACCTAATAAGCCATTTTAGATTTCTCTCCAAACTTCGACTTTCGAATCTACTGTTCACGTTAAATCTGAGAGTGTTATTTATATAATTTGGTCTTATAAGCAGAAAGTAAACAAATCTTCAAAACACAGACGATGGCTAAAGGCAGAAGAAATATCAAAGGTAGACAAAGTGAAACACAGACGAAAGTAAAAGACAGTCGATACGCTAAAAGACAAACGAAGTGTCTAAAGACGAAATCTCAAAGGCAGAGGAAATTCAAAAGACAGACGATAGTGAAACATAGACGAAAGCAAAATATAGACTCAAAGTGGTCAACACAGGCGATAAAATAGTTAATCACAGACGATAAAACATAGACGTAAAGTGGTCAACACAGACGATAAAATAGTCAACCACAGACGATAAAATATAGATGATAGAATACAGATGATACGTCTATGCATATGGACATCTCTAAGTCTTCATCAACTCTCATATAAACACCTAAGTATTTATACATGCTCAATGAAGAAACAGAGCATATCACCTTTCCATATCTAACTCTCTACACTAATCTTATACATCATTTTATTTCTATTTCAACTCTAAGAACCATCTCTCAACACCTGATCACTAATAATCCATCAAAACCCAAGTAATACTATATCCCCAAATTTTCAGTCCTTTAACACAGTATTCAAGAATACAATTATATGAAAATGCCATCTTCATGCAGATGACCGTAACTCATCAAATTTATTTCAAAATCCTCAATTCTAAGAATTTAATCACTACCTTCTTGTTGAAAAACTCCAAGATCTTCAACTATCCCCAAAGCCTTACTTGCATGGAAAATGACGTACTCCTCTGTGAATGCTAACCAACCTCTGGTTTTTCTTAAGACAGAAGAAACATTTTTGTAGTAAAGGAAATGGTGAGGGATATGAAGAATTAAAGTTAACCCTCAGAAGGAGTTTAATGGAAAACTCTGTGTATGGAAAGAAATTTGGAGATGATGATAACAAGGAAAGAACATAGGAAAAGTACCAACCCCTTTTTAACTCTCGAATTACTCAAACTTCTGACACATTACAAAAGCAACTTTACACTACCCGAAATTATTCATGAATGCATGTACACTTAATTTCATGTGCAGAAAGTTCACTATTCACTTTTATGAGCATGTCATATTATGCATGAACATACAAATGCATCTCTTGCCTCTCACTGAACACTCCTATTTACTATTCTAACCTTTCCATAGGTAGTGGGATGTTACACATATCACAAAGTCAGGGAAGAAATGAATCCCTATTTTCCTTTTAGTAATAAGCCCAATTTTGAAAGATTTTCCATCAATAGCCCTGAAATACTAATTATAGGAACTACATGCCTCAGGAGGTAATATAATGGGCTTTATAATTGTTCTACTGGATCTAGTATCTAATAGCTTTAATGGGCCGATCATAATTATCTTGGAACAATAATTGGATTTGATTATAAGGATGAGGAATAAGTAACATGAAACATTGTTGCTGTTGTTGTAACATATAGAGTATGCCATCTTTAGAGCTAGAGCTAACAGATGAGTTATCATCCTCATTAGAGGAATTAAGAGGAATAACAAACTTTGTTTCTTCTTCACTGGATTTTTCTTTAATAAGATCTTCAATATTCCTATTATCATGAATGGACATAAAAACTTTAATGGAATCCAGAAGTTTGATACCACTTTGTGTCTTATTAGGACATTGATGAGCAAAATTTCCTGACTTTCTATAAACAAAACAACGATTTTTCTTTTTTGCTTGAGGATTTCTTCTTTTAAAGAATCTGACAAATCATTGTCATTTCTTTTCTTGAAGGGTTTGTAGCCTTCCTTAGGGGACACATAGGATCTGTCAAACTTCTCGTAGGAGAACTTCTAGTGATGGTGTTTCTTTTTCGTACGACATTCACAGTATTTTTCCTCCTTACACTTGATTGTCAAATAGGCTTTTTTTGCACTTTCATTAACAGAGGACCACCTTTAATCATGTTTTTGAAAGACAACTATTGATCTCATAAGCTATCAAGAAAAACTAAGGCAAGATGATAGATTTCTCGAAGAGATATATCTTTCATATCTCTTAGAAGTGAGGCAATGGTCCTTTGTGACTTAGGTTGTAATTCTACTGGAAGAGGTGAAATAAAAATATAATGGGTAGTAACATCATTGAATCCATTGAGAAGATAATAACGTTCTGTTTTACGCTGGAAATGCTTTTGTAAATCTCTTCTATATAGAGAACAACACTTCATCTCAAAATATTCTCGTATGACTTATTTATCGATGAGTTGAAAGTCACCAATGAAATTTTTATGAATTACTCCAAGAAATAATCCAGTAGATGTGACTTGTACGAATGGAAGTTTGCTATATTTTATCAAGATTTGTCCATCATTCTCGTAATGTACTAGTAAAACAAGAAATAAACTCAAACAAAATATCCCTTAAAGGATTATTTGATCGAGTCATTGGAAAATCAATCCAAGCACCAAAATCATAAAGACGCTCTCTCCATTTTCTAGGTAGAAGATCATTGAATGTAAAACATGGTCCAGAAGTGGGTCTGGTTGGTGGTGTTTGTGCTGTTGGTGGTGAAGGTCTAAAAGGTTCAGTTTGTTTAGACTTAGCTTCACTGATTTCTGGCTCTACTTTCATAATTTCAGGCACTGTCATCATAACTTGATTTAGATCTGTAAAGTCGGCAAACTGTGCATATTCATTTAAAGATGGATCTAATAATTCAGAGGATTGTACATTAGAGATTTTTTTAGAAATATGAGAATTCTTAGAAAGGCATTCTTCATCACATATAACAAGAACAGATGCTGATGCATGATTTCGTATGAAATCTATCTACGGAGCTTTATCATTTCTAGTAGAAGGAGTAGTTAAGGCTTTCATATAGAGAAGGTGGAGTCTAAATTTGTAAGGGTTTATTCCACGAATTAGCTGGTTTAGTCTATGGATTAGTAGGTTTAGTGACTGAAGGTGAAGGTTCAGGATAATTTTCAAGTTTAGGTTTTGATTTGGTATATTTGAGCTTAATGGTGGTAAGATGGATATGCTATCGAATAAAAGGAAAATTAAAATTGAATGCCTTTTCATAATTATTAGTTTTAGGATATGTGGGTGGAGAGTAGATTGGTGGGATAAGATATGTTGGCGAAGGATAAATAGGATGGTTAACTAAAAAAGATGTAGGATAAGCTCTACAAACAACCTTAGACTGTTTTTTCTGTATGTCAACTTTGACCTTTCTGAGTTCTTTCTCCTTGGTAGTAAAATCAGGGTCAAAATTTTGAGTATCAATATAGTGTTGAAGAGTTGATCAAGTTGTGCCATTTTGAACTTTGTAAGAACTGTATAGTTTTTGAATTTTTGCAAAGAGTGTATCAACTCGTTGTCAAATAGTCTGCATTTAATGAGTCAAGCCATCTATTTTAGAATAAATCCATCAAATGGCTTTGTTTAGGGTCAAAGAATTATCATTCTCTCAGATGAGAGATTCATCAATAGGATTTTAAAGCAATGTTCCATGAGTACTCATGCCAGTAGCATAAAATATGGATTAGAGATAACCCTTTGTTAGTCATTTGCACGTCTCTCCAAAAGAGGAAATTCTTTCTCATAATAATTAACCATCATGCACGGAATGGTTGATGTAGGAATTATAAGAATAGAAGGAATAACTAGTTGAGGATATTTGGAGATTGACTCCAAATAGATCAAATGTTTCTTATCATCAACTTTGAGTAACTCTTGGATGTTTTAAGGTTTTGGTCTTGGGTTTTTAATCCTAATCTAGGGATTAAAATCTTAATCTTGATCATTAGAAGGATAACGCAATGGAGGAGAAGGTTGACAGCGATGGATTTTGTTTGGATGTTGTCTTTGTTTTTTCTTCTTCTTCCTTTGTCGCTAATTATAGAGCTCATTATCATCGCTGTCTAATTCATAGTTTAAAAAAATCTTATAATCTGGTTCACAAATGGATGGATCTACTGTTGGATCAGAAAAATAAAGCATGCACGATTTGGATAAAATAGTAGATTTCAAAATTTTTTAGAAATCAAAATTGCAGCGGAAGCAACATAACCAAATCAACATACATAGCCATACATGATACGGTATAAGAATAATAAACATAAGAACAAGACGGTAAAAATTATATTACCGAATTCTTCGCTACAGCTTTAACTCATCGCTGCGCTATCCTATCCTCAGAATGTATCCTCTCCCAGGAAATATATCCTCTTCTCCTTATTATATCCTCTTCTTGATATTGTATACTTGACCAATTCGATCTACCACTCGTTCTTCTAGGAAAACTTGGTTAATAAGATCCTTTTGTGGGAAGGGAGAAGAAAACTTGAAGATATTTTTTCTTTAGAAGAAAGAAGCCAAAATTTTAAGACACTTCTCATGCAATTTTAGCCTATACCATGCAAGATAGGGGAGAGAGAGTAAAAAATGCAAGAACACCTTTTTACACCTTCTCAATTTCGGTTTTCATCAAAGAAAGAAGAGATTTGCATCAAATGCATCACTTCATTCTTTAATCATTCATAAAGAAGCCAATAAATGAGACTCT
>JAOSBN010113917.1:0-10612 GCA_027563595.1 Erythroxylum suave
CAAAATAATTACATTAACATTTAATTAAAATAATTGCATTAACCTAAACCAAAAATAATTTTAACAAAAAAATTTAATAAAGAATACCTCAAGGATTCAAGGAAGGAAGCAGTCGGCACTAGGCAGAAGATCTGAAGAAGTGAAGCTCAGAAGATGAACAGCGGTGGGCGGTGGCGAGAAGGAGAAACTTAGAAAAGGTTCAGAGAAAAGAATCAGAGATGGTGGCGTCGCGTTCAGTCTGAAGAGAAAAGAGAAAACAAAAAAGAGAGTTGAGAAGAGAAGAGTTTAGTTTTATTATTTCATTTATACGGCGAAAATAAGAGGAAAGTCGCGACCGCGACTTTGGGGAAATTTCCAAATCAAGTTGCGATCGCGACTTTCGTGAAATTTAACTAATAGCGGCGGGCGGCGGAAGCTGAGGCTGGCGCGGGGGCTTGTCCGCGCTAACTCCGCCCCTGATATCACGTCAACACTGATATAATAAAATAAAACTCATTTTTTAAAATATTAAAAGATTAATTTATTTATAAACGTAAAACTCCTCTTTATTTAATTTTTTGTTAAGTCTATGTCCTCCCTTCTTTTATCTCTCGCTCGCTCGCTCGCTATCTATCAAGATCATATCACCTGTTCTTATTATTCTGTTATATAAAAATATATCCTTCAATAAATAGAGCCCACAAAAATTGGACGACTGGGATCACGTTAGAAAAGAGGGTACACTGAGATTGAAAATAGAAAATCTTGCATCCCCTCTCTCTCTCTCTCACACACACGTAGACACACTCACGCACACATGTGCACTCACGAGCTCGCGCGCACGCAGACAATACTCCATTGAATTGCATGTCAAAGTGTCCGTTTTGTAATACATTTTCTAATATTGGTTAATGAAAATGCTTTGTAAAACATTCATGATTTCAATCGACATAAACGACAATATTGGTACAAGATATCCGTATAACGTAAATCTTGCCAAAAAATGCAAAAATGCAACAAGCGATGGTCTTTGAGGTTCATAAAACACTTTTATGTTATCAAGACGTAGGTATCATCTTCTACACCTTCCACTGCTAATATCTCTTCTGGTCTCATTAACAAAAAATAAAGAGCCAATAAATGAAATCGAAATCAAAGTGCTGAAAGGAACATATAACCATTCTCCGTTCAATCTTTCTTCTGTTCAAAAGAGGATCCACAATGTTCTGCATCACCTTTGTGTCATGTCACATGAATATAACCACACTATAGAGATAATCAATGTTCTTAAGCTTAGAATCTCTCAAAAGAATTTGTTGTGGTGAGAGTGGGTACTCATTATTGTTGTACTGCAACGTACCAACAAATGTATAAAGGTTTTCATTAAGGTCTTCACACTCAGTAATAACCCTAAAATTCTTCAGAGATTCTTCATCATATAAGTGGGACGTTAACTCTAAAGCATGTGCTATGGTCCCACTCGTAGGATCTAGTCACGGGCCGTTCTACTAAGAAATCCTCTTAATTTCTTTTGTTGGAATTCTTCCCTTTTTCAAAAGACCCTATGTTTCTACGCGAAAGGAGACCTATTCGTGATAAGGTCTCTTCCTTCAAACAATATTTCTTTGATAATTTGTCTGATACTTTATTCATAAATAACGTAGCTTATTTAGAGGCTAGTTACTTCAATTTATTTAGGATAAGACTTCTAACAAGAATAGACCTACTAGTTTATTTAGGATAAGACTTATAACAAGAATAGACCTCCTAGTTATGATACTACGTATTTAAATAGACTCCTTTTAAGGTAAGATCTCTTATTTTAAAAGGATGTTGTAAGTCTCCTATCATTACTCCCCTTCTTAACAAGGAGCTTGTACTCAAGCTCGAAGCGGTTCTTCTTCCTCTTTTGAGTCTATCAGTTCAACCTAAAATAGTCGCTTACACTTGTGTTCCCTAAAGTATGGCTCATCACAATTAAAACAAAATCCCTTTGCTCGCCTTTCATCCATCTCCTTCTTTGACAAACCCTTTGAAAAACGAGGTTAGGCTACTTCTTATGCTGGATACTAATGGTGGAGAACCTTCTAGGGGTTTGCTATCTCTGTTGTTAATAGTCGCAGGGTTGGCTTGAGAGCTTTTGGCTGTTGCCCAAGTTGAAGCGTTGTTTATGGTTGTTGCCCAGGCAGAAGTACGCCGAACTCCCCCTCCTAGTCCATCAGCTGCTTCCTTTCAAAAGCCCTTGTCATGTCTAAGGTTGTCCCTAGCGTATTCGGCCTTTGCAACTCCACATCTATTTGTATCTCATCAACTAATCCAGCTGTAAAGAGGCCCACCTATTGTTTGGTTTAGAGACCAGTGGTGCATGCTAATAAGGTTTGAAATTGATGCTGGTACTCCTCAACAGTACTCGTTTGTTTAAGATTGGCTAATTCTCTTAACAGGTTAGTACTTAAGGAGGGACCAAATCTTGCGTTACATTGTGACTTGAAGTCCTCTTATAACATTCCTAGTATCTTTTGTTCAACCTGGTAATGCCAAAGTTGAGCCTTCCCTGTCAAATGAAATGCAACCAAGCCTAATGGCTTCTGCTATTCATTGGCTCTGAAAAACTAATTGCAACGGTGCAACCAAACCAAAGAGTATTTTGAACCATTATAGGTGGGGAATTTCAACTTCGAGTAATGCAGTACCATCTAGGCCTCAGGATGCCTTTCATTCAGCCTTTCCCCTCGGCTAGCCGAAGCATGGTTACTGCTCGCCTCACCTCCATGCCCCCCACAATTCGGTTCCTTTCCTAGCTCCCTAAACCGGTGATTCATCTCTTCGAATTGGGCAGTCGAGTTCCACTTTTGGAGCTCCTCCATCTGTTGGAAAGGCTGCTAAACTCTTTGCATAAACGCCCTGAGCTCATTATAGATATTTCCTAAGTCGTCCATCGCGTTTGGCTCTGATACCAAATTGATATGGTCTCAGACGTAGAATCTACTCATGGGATGTTCCAATAGGGAATTCTTTTGATTTCCCTTGTTATAATTCTTTCCTTTTTTAAAAGACCCCATGTTTCTACACAAGAGGGAGACTTGTCCGTGACAAGGTCTCTTCCTCCAAGCAATATTTATCTGATAATTTGTCTGATGCTTTATTTGTAAATAACGTAGCCTTATATAGAGGCCGGTTACATCAGTTTGTTTAGGATAAAACTTCAAACAAGAATAGACCTGGTGGACTTCAAACAAGAATAAACCTACTAGTTTATTTATAATAAGACTTTTAACAAGAATTGACCTACTAATTATGATACTAAATATTTAAATAGACTCCTTCTAAGGTAATATCTTCTATTTTAAAGGATGTTGTAAATCTCCTATCTGCATGCTTCAACTTTAAATTGGTTTCTCCATCAAGATTCATAGTCTCAACATAACAAACTCCATCATCATAGCTTGAGGAGAGCAGAAGCAGATCAGCAAGGAAGTAGTCGTCCTTATGCACCTTCACAACATCCCCAACTTGTAGTTTCTTTCATTTTGTTTCGTAGAATGTAAACTCTTTACCATACACTTCAGCCTTTTTATTATTGGCCTCTATATCCTAAAACCTTTCATAGTTTCAACTTATAAAATACGAAATCCATTGGAATTCTATTGAAGTGAAAGAAGAGTAATTAAGAGTGGCGTTATTAGTTGAAGGACCAATCAGTAATGCTATGACAATACATGGAAAATAACAAATAAAGCAAGAATAAGGGAAAGGCTAGAGTAAAAGTAAAAGAAATAAGAGTTCACAAAATATGCAATGCCCTCCTTAAGTGGGAGAGCCAACTTAAGTGGATCACTTGCTTTAGAAAATAAATAAACTCTTGTCATAGCTATTTTGATAGTATGAGACATGCACAAATCAGTGGTGGGAATAAGAAGCCATTAGGCACCCTTAAACATTATTCCAATAAAAAACTGCAGAATATGCTACTAGCAGGGCCTAAAGGACAAAATTTACCATAAGTAAAAGAAATGCTAGATTTACCTGCTTTCTTCTCCTCCAATCTTCCATAGCCTATTTAACCATAGTAGCTCCAATAACCACAAGCAGAGGTGAAAAAACACTAACAACAGCGTAAGGAGCCAAAGGATTCAATGAATCAAAAGCAACAATAAGAAAGTGCAGCCTTCCTAAACTACACAAACAACGACTTGAGTATAAAGTTAGTCGTTGTTTACTTGGTAGTGGAAACGTAATTCCCTCTATAATTGAACCTAAGTGCCTCCCGATTACCATGTTCATTGCAATATACCACCCTCGAGTACCCTTTTTGCCCAATTTGAGAATGATCACATGTAAACGAGGATTTAAAACATGAGAATGAATACAACTTGTTAAAATGTAAACGTTTCCTAGTCATTCTACTGCCCAATACTAAAATGGTGTTTTCACAACATATAAAAGTTCAGACCTTAGCAAAATTATCAAACTAGGCATAACACTCAAAAGAACTGGTAACCAACACGAACAAACACCCTTTACCCATATCCTTTTAAAAATCATAGATCAAAATAATATTGTTTAAGATGTAGCGAGATGCTCCCACTTCTCACTACAACCTAGCCATGCTTCGTGCTGCCATTATCCTTCTTCATCTTCATCATCCACCACAACACTGCTTCCCTTCCTTCCTTGTTCTTGATCATCTCTTCTTCTGTAATTTCTCCTGCAAAGCGACTCCTAAACCTCAACCATAAACAAGCCCTCTTCCCTATCTCACTACTCAGACCCATTCTTCTGTTTTCTTTCCAACTCTCAATCATTCCCCAACCATTCTGTTCAACCATTCTAGTTGTTGGGGTATTTTCGTCATTCTGCTTGACTATCTTCCCTCTTTTGGTAACTACTTTTCAAAAAATTTTCTAACACTGCTTTGTCTTCCCATTCTCTTGTCTATCAACCATGTCTGGCCCTTTCCCTTGTTCAACCTCACCTACCGAATTTCCACCACCACCCTCCCAAACATTAGCTGCCCCCGTGCTCCTTGAAAAGGGCTCATCCTCTTCCTCAGATCTCAAGAAGAGTTGGAAGCACGTAATAGCTGATGATGGTGACACTGCTCTCACTACTCCCCTCTGAAAGAAGACCAAGGTAGACTCATTGTTGCGTCTAATGTGGAAGTCTTACAAGAAGGTGCATGTTCATGGGAGTCTTCTCTGGTGAGATTCTTCTTGGAGAGATTTTTCGGATGCTACAAACATAGGCAACCAATAACAACTTGAAACGAAGATCTAACCCAAACGTGATGAAAATGATTATGGCTATAGATCCTAGATTGGTGTTAAGACTACTAAACTTAAATCAAAGGATCTTTATGAATTATTGAAAACAATTGGAAAGGAATATTATATACAACCAAAATATATACGCCAAAGATTTCTCAATAATTATAGGCACTCATTACTTATACGCTTGTGCTATATCTCTTCCTAATTATAATACTTATAGGCACTCTCTACTTATACGCTTGTGCTATCTCTCTTCTTCTCTTAAGCATATGTCAACACTTATGTAATAGGAAAAATGGAGGTTAGAGGTACTGTTAGTAGATAAAAACTTAGCATTATATACCTTTTCCTCTAAAGCACAAGCAGTTAAAGTCATAGAAGAAGGTCCTTGGCATATGATGGATCTTCCTCTGTTTCTCCAAAGTTGGCAGCTAGGATTCCAACCTGAAATAAAAAAGCTAAAGTTAGTACCTTTGTGGGTTAATCTGTATAATGTTCCTTTGAAATATTGGACTACCAAAGGTCTTAGTATGATAGCAAGCTATTTAGGGCAACCACTATACATGGATGAGAACACTGCAACAAGGAAAAGACTAAGCTATGCTCGATTATGTATTACTATGAATATTTCTAACGACTTGCCAGAACATATCCCATTTTGAGGTTAGGCTTTAATGGTTCATTATATGAAGATATTGTCACGGTAAATTATCATTATAAGTCTTCTTTAAAGCTAAAAAAGAAAAGATGGTTACCAATGGGGAAAAGGTTCAAGGAAGGGAGCTATAAGGAGCTAATGGATCCAGACCTATATGATAATGAAGGAATTGATATGCAAGAAATATGCCAAAATGGGACACAGGAAGAGCTAGTCTTAGCTGACAAAAATCAGATGGATCAAGCTGGTAATGTAGAGTTAGAAACTATCCAAAATATTGCAGCAATTACTGACTTAGTTGAAGAAATCCAGTAAAAGCACAATTTTGTTACAAGCACTATAACATAAATTTCTAAGGAAGGCAAGTTAGTGGTTCTGGAGGGTGAAAAAAGGGATGATATAGAGGCAACCTCATCTTCTTTAACTTAGACCACTGCAGAAGAGAGAGAGAATGTAGAACAATTTAATAATGTTAAAAGGAGGAAGAGTACTATGAGCAAATGCCAAAGCTCCAATCCCAATTCATCATGATAGTAGTCTGGAATGTCAGGGGCCTGAATTGCCCCAAAAAACTCTTGACCTTAAAGGATTTTTTGGCTAAGTAAAACATTTCGGGTTTTGTTATTTTGGAAACAAAAATTAGATCGGAGAACCTCAAGAATCTTAAAAACCTAGGAAATAAGTGGCAGTTCCACATTATTTATCAAACTCATGTTTTTGGTAGAATTATTATTGGATTTGACCCAAATAGGAAATATTTAGGTGTTAGAAGTGGAGACGCAAGTTATGCACATGAAATGGCATTTTGTTGAGCATAATTCTTCCTTTTTTGCATCAATAGTGTGCAGTTTAAACCATGTGTTTCAAATAAAGGAGCTTTGGGCGAGTTTACTGAGGTTCCAAAGTAAGGTGGCAGGTTCTTAGCTCATTTCTAGAGATTTTAATTCTACACTCTATAGAACGGAAGCAAAAGGTCATTTTTCCTTAAGAAATTACTATATCGATTTCAAGGAATATGTTGATCAGTTAGGAGTTCTAGAACTTAAGGCTACCAGACATTTTTTCTCCTGGAGTAATAAGCAGTCTAATGGTTGGGCACTCAGGAAAAATCTAGATCGTGTTATGGTCAACCTAGCATGGTTACTGCTTTTCCCGAAAAGTAAAGCCTCCTTCCTAGATTCTATGTTTTCGAACCATACCCCAATGTCTGTAGGAGATCTATTCCTAAAGGTGAAGCATTGCCATTCATTTAGATTTAACAACTATTTGGTGAATGTAGAGGGATTTCAGAACTGTGTTAAGGAAGGAGCAACAACTAATGTAAATGGAACCTTTCAATTCCAGTGTATCGAGAAGCTGAAACTAATCAGAGAGGCCTTAAAGAATCTAAAGAATCAGATAGGGGAGAACACTTTTCAAGCTATATCACTAGCCAGAGATAAACTATCCTAACTTTAATGTAATTTCTCTGACAACCCAAGGGATATTCTCCTTTTATCTCAAGAGAAATCAGCCTCGTTTGCTTATTTGCAAGCTCTAAACCATCATTCCAGTGTTATGGAGCAGAGGGCTAGGGTGAAGTGGCTTAAAGACGGAGACAGGAATACTAAATTTTTCTTCAATTTACTTATTGCTAAGGAGAACTATAATTTTATAAAGGAGATTACTTTACCAGATAGGAGAAAGCATGAGAATTTGTTGAAAGAAGCTGAGAACTTCTTCAAAGATTTCTATATCTCTCAGAATGTATCTATGAGTACTCGGTATTTGGACTCCATTATTCATAATAGGCTCTCCAATGAAGAGAAGACTTTATTAACTAGACCAGTGGAAGATTCGGAGATAGAAGGGGTAGTCTTCCAAATGAATCCTAAAAAAGCTCCTGGACCTAATGGTTTCAATGGTTTCTTTTATCAGAGGGAATGGATTAAGATTGGTCCTATGGTAAAAGCAGTTGTTAAAGAGTTCTTTTCTTCAGGAACTCGTTTAAAGGAGATCAACAAAGCCTAACTCTACTTAGTTCCTAAACTAAGCAATCCAGCTACCTTAAAGGACTATAGACCTATTGCATGTTCTAACTTCATCTATAAAGTGGTAGCAAAGATTATTGCCAATAGATTGAAATCTGTTTTGGGGTCCTTGATTAGTGATAATCATGCACATTGTTCCCTATTCTTCTGTTTTTCCTTTTGTCAATCTCATTTAAGCATTATGGTGAAAACTTTCCGGATTTTTTATCACGTCTCTCTCTAGAACAAACTTCATCTTATTTCCAAACGTAAAATCGGTGAATGGTTTATTTTTTGTGCTCGTGAGCTGATGTTTTTGTTTTTGAGATTAAATTTGTTTACGACTTTATAGTGTATCGTATATTCCTATTCTCAATGATACTTGTGATTTTCACGACTAGAGTTTCTTGGTTTGGAGTTTCCTTTTCCCGAATATTTTAAAAGTTGAATGGCTGCCTCAGGTTTTCGTTATCCCTTACATGGTCAGTGTTGTTTGTGTGCCTTCTGTTCATATACAGTTGTCGATCTTGGTTTAGTTTATGCGAGGAGTGAGGATTTGGTTAATGCTTTCTTTTTCCAATTTCTTCTTAACTCTCCAAGTTTGCATTTTTTTTGCCTTATGGTTTCTAGATTGTTTTCTTTTTGTTCTTTTTTTTCTTTTTCCTGGCTCGTCCTGCTCTCTCCTTGTTCTTGTTTGGTTGAAAAGGTTGCCTTTTTAAAAAAAATGATTTTGAAGGCCTTACTTAGAGAGTGATCTTGGCAAGCTTTTGATTATCCCTTTGTTTTTTGTTTCCTTTACGTCTCTTGCTTTTGAGGTTTAGTTTCTTGTTAAGTTGAAGTTGGATCATTTCTTATTGCCTGTCTTTTTTCTGGCTGGCTTATCTGTTGAGAGATTTTTCAAACTTCTTTCAACTTCTCCTTATGATTTGTTGTGTGGCATAGCCTTGACTTTGGGGGTTTTGATGCATTTGTTGGATAATTGGATTTTTGGGAGTTTTTGAAGTTGATTGCGCTTCCATTTTGAGTACCATGAGGTGATTGCACTTACATCGTGGCAGACTTACGTCGATGAGCACCTTATGTGCGAAATCGAGGGCTATCACCTCTCTGCTGCGGGCATCATCGGCCACAACGGTAATGTTTGGGCTCAGAGTTCCAACTTCCCTCAGGTCCTCTATTTTCTGTTCCTCTTAACTGATTTCGCTTTATGGGTTCTTCTGAAAAAGTCTGATTTTTGATCAATTCGGTGTTTATCTTTTTGATCTGCGTTTTATACTTTCATTTTCAAACCTGATGTTTTTAGTCCCTTATTGAAAATTCTTTCTTGAATTTCTTCCTTCGATTCGCTGTCTAGTTGGGTTTGTTTCAAGTTCGTGACTTTTGATCTACTTAATTGTTGGATTGGTGTTAATAATAATTAAAAATTTTAGTGCGCGTGGGACATTTCTTGTTTGTGGATGGTTTTGGTAGGTGGATGTGCTTGATTTTTGGGTTAGTTTGTTTTTTTTTTTGTTTAGCTGTTGCTCTTGTTCGTCTTTCATCTCAATTGAGACTGATAGTACTTAGTATGACTTTTATGGTCGAAGTTTTAAGATCTTAAATCCGCACCCACCTCACTCTTCCTTTCCTCCTGTCACTATAATACCATAAGCCCCCAAATAAACTAGAAGAAGAGGAACCTACGATTTTGCTTAAGATGGGTATTCGGATTGTGATTGTGTGCGTGTGAGAGTATTGTTTTGACATGTGATTTACAATTTTGTGGTGAGAGAGCTATGCCCTTTGCTTTTTGGAGTTTTAGGAATCCCTTCAAGTTCAGGTAAGTTAGAGTAGGGAAAGAGTAAAAAGTTGAAAGCTTTTGTAACGCTTGGGCTTGCCTTTTTTAATATTCACCTGCTTACTTACTATTGTGGTATAATACGAAGAAAGAAAGAAAGTTCATTTTCTTGATTTTACAGTTTGGTTTTGCTAAATGTGCTTTAACATATGACATACATTTTGGGTTTTCTTTTTCTTTCTATGACATGCGCTTTAGTTTGCCCTTTTTTGTTCCGAGTCCTTCTCTCTCTCATCATCATTCTTGAGTTTCTAGTTTGAGTCTTGACTTGGTACTAAAGAACACAGAGTAGAAATGGAGAGAATGAGATCTTTCTTTTTATCTTGTAAATGCAAATGAGAGTTTTAGCGTTACCCCTTTACCTGTGACCTCTTGTTTGTACTCTATTGCCCCTCTTCCTTCTCTCTCATTCAAGTCTTTGAAGATTTTGGATTCTTGTTCCAGAATTTTCCTTTTCATTCCCAGGTACGCCTCTCAGGCTCATCTTGCTATTGTTTTTTTTAAAAAAAAAATTTATATTATGTGGTATATTGATAATTAGTTGTGTATGATGTGATCTATTATACTTAGCCTGTTAATTTAGCATCATCATTTGTATTATTATTCGTTCTAGATTGTAATTAGAATAATACAGAGTTGTAAGGTTGACAGGCACAGCTCTAGAAATAATAAGCCGACGGTTGTAGCACATCAGGTATAAGCAGAATTTTACAGCTTATCAAGTATATTTGTCAAATTATATTTTTAATAAACTTTTTTTTAATAAACTGGTATCAACTAATTGGTTATTATTATTATTATTATTATTATTATTATTATTATTATTATTATTATTATTATTATTATTATTATTATTATT